>CAUHTR010004490.1:0-22131 GCA_959609185.1 Schmidtea polychroa | reverse complement strand
TTTCGATTTTATGCCATCGTGGATTTGGTAATTTATTTTTATTTTTATTGTAATTTTTATGAAATGATTTAATTTAATAAATTTTACATGCAATAAATTTTTTAGTTAGATTTTCTTTTGTTGTCCTTTTTAATTGTTTAATTTCATTTAGTTTTAAGTTTTAAATAATAATTTTATTCGGTTCAACTTTTACGTTAGTTAATTTTGAATAGTAGTTATAGTGGAACTGGAATCCAGTAGGCCACAGCATTAAGGGGCACTAGTTGTTCCTATTGCGAGTAGGTCAGCTGGCTTTGCAGATTCACACGGATTGATCGGACCATAACGAGGAGGCTTCTCCCCTGGTCCGTCTCCGTAAGTATTTTCTAGTCGGAAATAGGTTAAGACTAAGAATACAGGCAGATCCCTGCTCAAATTTTTTGAAGTACAATTTAAATATAATGGGAAGCGTGGATTAACTTGGAAATAAGGGCCGATCCCTGCTCAAATTTTTTGCGAGATAGGTTAAATATTCATAAATATCAAGGAAAATACCTAGCAACATTTATTAATAGAAAATTAAGGGCGCATCCCTGCACAAAATTTTGAAAGGAAACAATAGAAAACATCTAGAAATGAGGACCATAGCCGAATGAGATAGAAAAGTAGAAATAGAAAATGATCGATGACGTAAGACCTTCTATCGGCCGTCTAGAACCAGAAGAGAAAATACAATGGGGAGTAGTTTTAGCAATAGAGCTCACCTGCTCATTGTTTTTTCGCCTTTGTGTACAGTACCAACATGGTCGTCGCCATGGGTACACAAATGGTTTAAATTGCAATAGTCATGGAGGTGCTTAGGGAAGAGTGGAACGATTATGATTACCCCTAACGTATTTTAAAATAGGAAAGTGACACACCTCTAAGAAACCAACATATGTTATAATTTTTCTGGTTTATAAGTATTGTACATAAGAAGTATTAATATAAGTATATATATATATATATATATATATATATATATATATATATATATATATATATATATATATATATATATATATATATATATATATAGAACGTTATAGGGGGTGATTGGTAAAATTATAATGTACAAATTTTATAAGTAGTAATAATATTTTTAAAATTTTATATAAGTAATATTAATATGAATATCTATATATAGGATGTTATAGGGGAGTGATTTGTAAAATTATAATTTTTAAATCTTATAAATAGTATATATGAATAATATTAATATGAATATCTATATATAGGATGTTATAGGGGAGTGATTTGTAAAATTATAATTTATAAATCTTATAAATACTATATATGAATAATATTAATATGAATATCTATATATAGAACGTTATAGGGGGTGATTTGTAAAATTATAATTTATAAATTTTTTAAGTAGTATATATAAGTAATATTAATATGAATATCTATATATAGGATATTATAGGGGAGTGGTTGGTAAAATTATAATTTATAAATTTTATAAGTAGTATATATGAATAATATTAGCATATGGAAATAGGACATAGGAGTGATCTATAAAATTTTTCTTTATATATATACATATATACATGGGTAATATAAATACAAATATATATCATGGGTGATTTATAAAATCTAATTTACAAATTTGTATTCATATATAATATATACAGATAATGTTAATATGAAAGTATAAATATAGGATGTTGTCGAGGGATATATAAAATATTTAGAGCATCAATTCATTAATTCAACACCGATTTTCAAACATAAGGACAATATACACATTATAAGTTATAGCTAAGTACATGGAACATAAATTTGGATGAATATTTATAAGATAAAATCAATAAATTTTATAAGGATTATGGATGAATTTTTGGCGTTATAAAATGTTTAAACTTGACCAATATAATTTAATGAAATTAGAAGCAACCATAATATGATATTTATAGGTTCTAAACTTATGAGTATGGTAATAAAATTATGTATAATTATAAGTAAGGGTTAAGAATAAAGTTAGATATAAAATTATTACTGAGTTTATAATTTATGAAGAATATTCTTATATATAATTATCCGATTCTGGGTATTGCCAATTTATAATTTATAAAAAGGTTTACTGCATAAATTTTTAATATGAATTTGGTTAATTTCAAAACTGGCAAATTGACTTTAGTTAACTGAATGAAATGTGGATTCCTGAGTTACGCATATGAATTTCAAAATTTCCAAGCTACAGTTGTTTTCTTCTTACGCAATATTTCGCTTACGACAGTTAGTCCTTTCTTTGTGCCCATTCGTTCATTATTTCTGAACATTGAAATTATCATTGTAGTAGTTGACCATTCATTCCACCTTCTTTTAACTTCAAATTTCCATTTCAAAATGCATAGGCGCAATGGGAATTCCGTGCATAAATTGATATATTTTGTAATTTAGGTTAAGCCGACTACAATTTTTGTTCAATATTGTGATTAATTTGATTCTGGAACTTTACTCCNGATAATGTTAATATGAGAGTATAAATATAGGATGTTGTCGAGGGATATATAAAATATTTAGAGCATCAATTCATTAATTCAACACCGATTTTCAAACATAAGGACAATATACACATTATAAGTTATAGCTAAGTACATGGAACATAAATTTGGATGAATATTTATAAGATAAAATCAATAAATTTTATAAGGATTATGGATGAATTTTTGGCGTTATAAAATGTTTAAACTTGACCAATATAATTTAATGAAATTAGAAGCAACCATAATATGATATTTATAGGTTCTAAACTTATGAGTATGGTAATAAAATTATGTATAATTATAAGTAAGGGTTAAGAATAAAGTTAGATATAAAATTATTACTGAGTTTATAATTTATGAAGAATATTCTTATATATAATTATCCGATTCTGGGTATTGCCAATTTATAATTTATAAAAAGGTTTACTGCATAAATTTTTAATATGAATTTGGTTAATTTCAAAACTGGCAAATTGACTTTAGTTAACTGAATGAAATGTGGATTCCTGAGTTACGCATATGAATTTCAAAATTTCCAAGCTACAGTTGTTTTCTTCTTACGCAATATTTCGCTTACGACAGTTAGTCCTTTCTTTGTGCCCATTCGTTCATTATTTCTGAACATTGAAATTATCATTGTAGTAGTTGACCATTCATTCCACCTTCTTTTAACTTCAAATTTCCATTTCAAAATGCATAGGCGCAATGGGAATTCCGTGCATAAATTGATATATTTTGTAATTTAGGTTAAGCCGACTACAATTTTTGTTCAATATTGTGATTAATTTGATTCTGGAACTTTACTCCATTTATTGTATCCTAGGGTAATGTGTTATAGTAGATTTTTAGTGTGTACATTATATGTAGGTTATGCATGTGAAAAGTCGATTTAAAGAAAGTTGCTTGCTTTCGTGGCCGCATTGTGCTCACTACGACAAGCCCTAATGTGTGTGTATCGGTAATGTACTACGGTAATATAGTAACGATAACGAGTTCTAAGAACTCCGCCGTACCAGAGGTAATTTATCGACGAACCCAGTGACATATACCACTGAGTCAGTACGACCTCCGACGAGCCCGCAGCATATAATAATGATAATGCGTGCCAGGCAGTAGCCTGCATACGTCAAGGCTGTGTGTACAGTGAATTTAATCAATTAGATGCAAGATGGATCAAAATCGAAGAATACTCAGTTCGGTTTTTACCCCTCTTACATACTAGGTAGGAGTAAAATAATAAAAAACAATTTAACTTTATTCCCAAATTTTATATTATTAAGCATGATAAATAAAATTTTTACTATCGTTTTCCGATCAGTTTAGTAAAATAACGAAAAGAATTTTTTTTTGTCATAAAGAGCGTTTTAGTGACTACCTATTTTGTGTGTGCAA
The DNA here is from genome assembly GCA_959609185.1 of Schmidtea polychroa. Classification (NCBI taxonomy): domain Eukaryota; kingdom Metazoa; phylum Platyhelminthes; order Tricladida; family Dugesiidae; genus Schmidtea; species Schmidtea polychroa. Next base: position 18,229 of record CAUHTR010004490.1, on the reverse strand, counting down.
GTACACGTGTATGTGTTGATGCATTAAAACAAACTCGAATACTTTTTATTCTAGAATTTTCTATTTTCTATTTTTGATGATTTTAATGGCAATTTTAGTGCCATAATTTATATTTTTATTTTTAAATTTTTATTCTTTAATTATTTTTTTTAAAATTTACCTTCATGATGGATTTGGGCAATTCCAGAACATTCTATATTAAATTAAAGTTAATTTTCATTTTAATATTGTTTTTTCTAAATTGTTTTTTCAAATTTTTATTTTTAAAACTAATTGGTTTATTTTTATTAACTTTTGTTGATTTACATGGCTTTTATGATGGATGTCGCCATTTTTATGAATGGTTCTGGAATTTCCTCTAGAATTTAGTATTTTACTATCTTTCGATGTCATTCGAGTCTGTTTCTTTTAATTTTATGTTTCTCTGTTGTATTTGAGTTAGCTTTCTTGCAATACTTCTTGCATTTGTGAGATTTTATTTAATTTCAGTGTTTTTATTTTTTGTCGTTTTTCTCTTAATTAATATTGTTTAGTTGATGTTTTTATCTTTATATTTAACTAAACTTATTGTCAAGTATCCTTGCTATGTGCCAACACATTTCAGTCACAAAAATAAGGTTTTGGGTCTAGAAATCAGTTCTAGCCCAACAGCATATTCAATAAAAATAATAAACGGGAAATACAGCCAATAGATCATTTCGAAATAATGATTGTTATTGGTAGCATGTTCATAATGTGCTACAATTGAGTACCTTCCTTGTACGATTACTTGTAAAAAAATAAGAGCTTGGGTAATGAATATGTCAAACAAGCCATAAGTCGAGATCGTTTCACCTTACTTTTATCTAAAATGTATTACACTGATCCTGAGAAGCCGAAGACAGTGGTAAGAATTACTACGTGGAGGATCTTAATTCGTGCTAAAAGCAAAGCTTTCAGTCGGCTCGATCTATGTGCTCCCATTTGAGCATAGATGAATCGATGGCCAAATTCAAAGGTCGATCTACACTCAAACAATATCTTCCACTCAAGCCCATACAACGGGGCATAAAAATATGGGAGCTTTGTGACGCTAAGACTCGCTATGTTTATAATTTCGATATTTACTCGGGTAAAGATCCACAATCTAATTCAGACTGCACTCTTGATGAACGTGTTGTCAAAAAGCTTGTAGAGCGTATTCCAAAGACGGAAAATTCTTTCTTCTGCTTTGACCGATTTTTTACTTCAGTGAGACTACTTTATGACTTACCATTTGCCGCATCAGGAACATGTATCAGGAATAGGAAAAATGTTCCAGACATGAAGATGAAATTAGCCAGAGGCGAATACAAAATCATTGCAACAGATTCGGACTCATTGCGAGTTTTTGGCAAGATACAAAAGAATTACTTGTCTTGAGCAACTGCCACTCAAATTGGATAGTGAGAGTAAATAGAAAGTTTAAAACTCGCGACAAAGTGACGTATTCTTATCCAAAATCTATTGCTGACTATAATAAGTTTATGGGTGGTGTAGATCTGTCAGACCACCTAACCACCGTCTATGATTTCGACAGAAAATCTTTACAAATTATTAATGACATTAGCAGTCAATGAATGTATTTTGTACAGCGAAATAAATTACAAAAAGGAAAAGATTCTACCATTCTTGGTAGACCTGGCTGATGAGCTAATAGGTAAGGGAAGGGAAAGTGCAAAAATTAAGAGAAAACGTACAAGTTGGGGGCCATCGACAACAGAAAGACATCTATACAACGTTGGGGATCATTTACCAGTCCAAGGAAAAACACGCAGGAGGTGCTTTAGTTGTGCCAAAAAAAAATTGAACATCGTATGAAAACGATGTGCACTTCATGCGATCTCCCATTATGCGATAGCTGTTTTACACCATTTTATGTATAAAAATGTACCTTGTAACATTTAGAATAAACTTTTTTTCTTATTTTTCTATAATAGTTTGATTTTCTATAAAACACTGTTGGAACATATTTGTCCGTTAGAAAACACTGTTGGGACATATATTGCCGCACTCACATTTCAAATTTGCAGCATAGGAAAAATTTGAATTCATTATTACACGTTTTAAACAAGCTATATAGCTGATTTCTATCGTTAAAGTTACAGAAATTTCATTTTTTAAAATTCGTCGTCAAAGAGTTAAGTAGAAAGCTATTTCTTAAATTTCAATAAAAAAGAATTTGAGCCACAAAAATGAACATTTGTTGTTTTATTAAACCCGATTATTCATATTGTTGCAGAAATACAAAGAATTAATTTAGCTTCGTGTTATAAATTTATAAATGAAATTTATATTGTATTATATCAACGGTGGGCAAATGCGGCTCTTAGAGCCGCATGCGGCTCTTCGTTGAGTAAACTGCGGCTCATTGATAATTGAATTTTTGATAATTGAATTTGAAAATTGAATTCGATTTTTTTATTTTGAAATTTTTTCAACTGAATTTTTAAAAAAAAATTTTTTGTTGCAATTGTATTTTCATGGTTAGTTCATCTTTACCTGTGTCACAAAATAGGTGTAAACAGAATTAAAATTTATAGTGTCATTCGATGGCGGTATTTAGAATCAAAATTTAATATTTCCTTATTACATTCTACCTTGTTTGATTCTTTTTATAAGCAATATTTAAATAATACATGTCTCACTACACTATATACCAGGGGTGGTGCGGCTCTTTGATGAGCCATGTGGCTCTCTAGGACCTCATGCGCCACTTAAATCTGTAGTTTGAATAATACCAGTTTAGGTAATCAATTATAATATAATAATTATATTATAATTGATTACCTAAACTGGTATTATTCAAACTACAGATTTAAGTGGCGAATTAATTAAATTAATAATAATGATAATTATGCGTACCAGCATTTATACTTATTATACTTTTACTATAATATAATATTTGATACTTATAATAATTATAAGTATCAAATATTATATTATAGTAAAAGTATAATAAGTATAAATGCTGGTACGCATAATTATCATTATTATTAAATTAATTAATTCGCCACTTAAATCTGTAGTTTGAATAATACCAGTTTAGGTAATCAATTTGTATTTTAATATATTTTTAGGCAATTAAACTTCAATTATTAACATGGATACCCTGGCAGTGATCAATACAATGATCCCAGATATTTACGATGGCAAAGTAGATGTACAAGTTTTTATTGGAGAATGCAAAAGGTATTTCCAATTATGTGGACTAGAACAATCAAGTCAAAGTATGATGATCAAATGTTTGATCGCAAGAGGGTTGTTGCCAATTTATGAAGCAATAGAAGAGAATGAAACTTGTTTCGAAGACAGATTGAAAAAGGCTTTCAAGAAGTCAACGACGTTGATAGGGGATTTTCTAACCCTCTGTAATTATGAAAAGAACGAAAATACTGCCCCAGTATGTTTCGAAAAAATAGAAAAGATGATTGACCGAGTTCTGAAGCACAAATGGAACAAGAAAGAATTAATGTCATATTTTTTGTCCAGAAGAAGTTTATCTACAAACTCCGTGGCATATACCACGAAGTAAGCATGACCTCTGACGACCCGGATCCGTACATATATATGCATGCCAAGCTGTGGGCTCGTAATCGCCGAGGGTTGTGGACCCAGTGACGATGATGAATTTATTAAATACTTTGGACTAGCTGAGTTCATGTGCAGAATTCGTACACTGCGCCCCCAGTTACCCCAAAAATGTCAAAATAGAACAAACATTGATAATTAAAATGAATTTCAAATGAAATATGTTAATATACATTTATAAAATAACATGAAATCCTTACTATTCGTTAATACAATGAATGTGACAAAGAAATATTTTGGCATAAAAAGTGTAAAATGACAAAATGTGTCGGTATATACCCTAATTTTGGTGTGCGAGTTCGGGTGCATGTATTAGTGGAGCAAAACAAATCCGAATTATTTTTATTTTGGAATATTCGATTTTCCATTTTTATCAATTTTGATGGTGATTTTTTCGTAATAATATTTGTTTTTATTTTTCAATTATTTTTTATTGTTGAATTATTGGTTGATAATATTATTTGCAAAGTTAAAATTCTTACTCTAACTCCAAGCGTGTCTTTGTCTGACACACAAATTACACTTGAAAACAGAAATCTTTATTGATATATCACAATATTTTCACTTTACATTGACAATCAATTCAACACTCTGCTCGGTGACTATACAATGCTTATTGCAACACTCAGTGCAACACTCATGTACAACACCGGATTGAAAGATAACTAACTACTGAATGTTTAATCGACTAGGACTTTGGGTTGGTTGTTTTCTTTGAACTTCTTCGACAACTTTTTTCAAATATTCTAATAATTTCTTTTTGTTTATTTCTCAACTAATTCTTTTCTACAAATCTTCTCCAACAATTATTCTTCACAATTATCTTCTTTTTCAATTATTCTTCAGAAATCGTTTTGCAATAAATTTTCGTCTGATTTGTCTAATTTGTTATCTTGGTTTTTGTCTCAATTTTGTGTCAATTTCTTGGACAAAGGTTTCTCTTTATATAGCTTTGTTGGGAGGTTCCTGTTGTTGTGAATGTATTATTTTGAGTTCTTTGTTGTTTATATTTAATGTTTCGTGCAAAAAAGAAATGCTGTAGAACCCAGTCGAGTCAACAGTAAATAAACTGTCTCGGGACAGCTGGGGTGAATGTATGTTAAAATCTATATGTTAACGTATAAAAATATACAAAATTAATAATAACCATTTTATCACATAAACCTTGATTTAAGAAAAATCAATAGTAGAACCTGAGATTGTCGGATAGTCCAAGATCAAGAATATCTTCTGCTTATATCGGATACGATCTTTTATAATTATTGTTGGGCTAGAACTGATTCCTAGACCCAAAATACTGATTGTGACTGAAACGTGTAGGTACACAGCAAGTAAAAAGCACCAAGTATAGTTAAATATTAAAAGCTACACCAAATAAACAATATTAACTAAAGGAGAAAGCAACAAAAACATAAACAAAGAAATTAAATAAAACTATACAGAAGCAAGAAGTGATGCAAAAATCTAACTCAAAAATGACTAAACAAACATAGAATTACTCAAAAGCAAACTCGAATAACTTAAAAGACGATAAAAACAGTAAAACATTCCAGAAAATCCAGAACATTCTATAAAAATGGCGATGACCATCACAAAAGTCATTTAGAACAATAAAAGTTAAGCAAAATAAATAATTTAGTATTAAAATATAAAATCTCAAAAAGAAATTCATAAAAACATCAGTTAAAATAAAAATTAAATTAAAAGTAAAATAGAATGTTCTGGAACCGTTCCAAATCCATCATGGACGGCAAATTAACGAAAAATAATTAAAAAATAAAATTTTAAAAATAAAAACAAAAATTATGGCACAAAAATTGCCATTAAAAATAGCAAAATCGTAAAATAGAAAATTCTGGAATAAAAAGAATTCGAGTTTGTTTAATGCATCAATACATACACGTGTACAAAATAGGTATATATACCGACGCATTTTAGTCACAATTAATCATTTTGTTTATGCCAAAATTTTTGTCATTGAAATCGGAAAATCTTAGTAAGTGTCTTTGATTGATATTTGATGTTAGAGTAATTGATCATTATTGACAATTTTCGATCTTAATTGTTTTAAATTTTTTTTCTTTTTATTTTATCATGCTCATTTATCCGTGAATGTAAGAAGGATCAGCGGCGTATTAATACGTTTACGTCTCCGATCAGCCCTACATTCGGGAGAACATAAAATCTACTGCAATCAGCTCACATGAAAACATGCAATATATCCTATATAGTTTTTTTTTTGTGTTCGGTCATCGGAGGTCGGCCACTTCATGGTTCTACCAGGGAGTTGTGTCGATAAAACCCCTCCGCTATGGCTCATATATTTATTTATTGGTCGACAGAAATGTTTCGGCTTAACAAAACAGTAGGGCTTGTCGTAGCGGTCACAGTGAGGCCGTGTAAGCAAGCATTCTTCCCGAGTTCAAATGCACTACATAATTAAAATCCACACTAAAAATCTCACACATCGTTTTACCTTAGGATCATAATTGAGTAGAGCTCAGACCTAAATTAAACACTTGTAGTCGGTTGAACATCATTAAACTGCGTTATGCTTATATGTTTTGTCGAACCTCATTGATATATATGTAAATACAATTCTTAATAGTAGTATAATTTTCTTAAGAGTAATTTCATAATTTTTCGTAAAGAAGTTCGGCAAACATGAGGCACAAGAGCAATTATGAACTTAACCCTAAAATTTATAATTCAATGTTGATTAGCGAAATGCTCCCAAAATTTGGAATGACGATTTTAATTTGTAAATATCAAACTTTAACAGTACTAAACTTCTGAATCGTAAGAATAATTTTATATCATCCGAAGGTTATAATGCAAGAGTAGGTGATACTCAGAATGTATAACGAATAATCTCATATAAACCCTGGAAATGTCAGGAATACATGTACTGAACCCATCCAATGCAAAATGATTATATTTCAAACATACGGATAGTTAGTAATATTAATCCGAACATAAGAATGAAGGGAGCGAATATTATCTCTACCTCGTTTCATGAGTAATCTAACTTTCGGTGACATCGATAAATTGGTTATTAATTGCATAAAATTCATTAAATGAGAGTCAAATGGAAAACCGAATTAAAACTTAAATTACTATAATCAAATATTTTTTCACTTACCCTATGTAAGCAAAATAATAACTTCCAATGAACACAATGCGAAATTTGTATTATTAAATGAGAACAGTGAATGATAAAATACAGATTTGATTATTCCCATGACTTTATTCGGATGGCCAAAATAAATTCCAAACCATTAGACATCTATCAAATGTAGAATCCTTGAGATGCGCATAGGTCTTTTAGTGGAAAATCTTGTAAGGGAATGCATCTTCTTGGAGTCGTGAAATATATAATTTCCATCTCGATTTACGAATTCCTGCCTCAAAGTTAGAGTGTAATCAATATACCTAAATACGCCGTTAAAAGGATAGATTATTAGATGATTCTCTAATAAATTTTGTTAATTTAGATCCATGAAGTACAGGGATTAAATACAGAAATTGAAGGTTAGAATTGAATACTGAAATCGAACCTTGAGTTTGAATGACGAAACTGAGAGCTGAAATGGAAAACTGAAATAAAAACTTAAATTACCCCAAACAACGAACAATAAAATTCCTACATAAAGGAACAATTATAAACTTTTGGAAAGCTGCAACGCGATTGGATGAGAATGATTATGCTGCAAAAACTTTAATATGTCATTTAAGGTCAAGCAGAGTTATTACTCACCAATTGATTCCAGTTACGAAAATTAGTAGATAATAATGAAGTCAGAGGACAAAATTAGAATAACCGAATTTTCTAATGTTAGGGTTAAAATATTTTCGTTTTCAATCCAAAATAACCAAGAATTTTTAAGTAGTGCAATTGACAAGACAATTTTTTATTAAATAAGAGCCATTCAGTTGCAAATTAATACAGAGGTTCAATCGATTTTAATTTTCTTAATTATTTATTAGTACTCTCGAAGCAATTTCATGGTTAATTTTCCGGTTGTTAATTTAATAAGAATTGTCAAAAAGTATTATTAGAAGTTAGGATGAAACCTTGTATGACAAGACTAATATGTTTATTTCGCTAATAACGGGATGTATAAATTACTTAGGTTTTATGTTTAAAATTTTGCCTAATAACTTCTTCAAACAATCGTTTTCACTATTTGGCCAAATTTTTATTGGACAAAATTGGTTAATTTTAAGTTAAATTGTGCAATTTTTACCATTGAAATTGGGTATAAGCGTGTATAACTCTAATCTTCTAGATGATTTTCGGAGGATACGAACTTCAGTTATTATTCAATAAGTCGTTTTCTATACTTATCACGAATTTTAGATCCTCAACTTAACTAGTATTGGTATTCCGATTTTCGGTAGGTTTAGGTTTTACCAAGCACGAATTCCATCTGTAGCCTGTTATCAATGGATAGGGACTATACGCTTGTGATACAGTCCTAAATAAAGAAATATTCAGGAGAAGGAAATTAAGAGAACAAATGTATTCCCTCAAGTAACAACATATCCTGGGAGAAAAGTTTAGCATGTGTTTGATGTACGAATGTATCCGAACCTGCGATTTTATATTTCGTTCACCTTAAAGATAATGTTATATTTCAAGTAGAAATGTCACAATCAGATGAATCCAACAGCGAACACGCCTACGAGCAAATGACCACGCGGCTCAGGATCCGATATATTTGGCAGCAGATCCACAGGTGGAGCCAGGGACGGGATTTAGACTGTTCCGACCAGGTCATTCGAAGTGGCCCAGAACCCAATGCCCCGGTGTGGGTGAAAACGGAGGCAACCAATAATGACCTGTTTGAAGCCCGCGACCAAGCGGCCTACGAAGTAGAAGAGGCCCAGAGGCGGTTGAAGAGCTTGGAACTCCAGCTCAAGGCCAAAGTGATGGGAGTAACCCCGGAGGAACTGGAGGAGATGGACACCCCCCCACGAAAACGAGGGAGGCCACGAAAAAACCGGATCTGATCCGTCGATTGAAAGGAATTATGCGATCGGTCGGGCCTTGTGACCTTACAATGTAGTGAATACATTTGTTTTACCGACCTCGTGACATCGTATTGTGCTTAATATATTTGTTTATCGTGCTTACGACATGTAATCATTTTATTATTAAACTTTTATACATCCTACTGTAACTGATACAATTTTTATTATTAAATTTTCATATCGTAAATCTCGTTATTCATAGGATAATAACTTACTTTTCTTTTTGGGAGGTCATCTCTTATTACCCATGACATAACAAACCAAAAATTTTTTTTTCCTCTCTTCCGTTACTGGGTTTTGGGAAATTCATTACTCTTATGTGCTTAAAGACGAAAGGCGAAGTTTAACGCCATTTCCTTTCAGTGTACCAGTTACTGGAAAACCTTCGAAAAGATCGAGAACAGGCACAACAGCAGTCCGAGCACCTCCGAAGTCGAGTGGAAAAGCTAAAAATCAAGTGCCGAGAGCTCGAAGGCACTTGTTTAGTCCGGCCGAAATGAAGAAACGGACGACCCACATCGTACAGCTTCAAACTCAGGCGGAACAAGACCAATTGGAGATCCGAGCGCTGAAGTTGCAAGTACGCTCACTCGAGAGTAGATTAAATGAAAATTACATCCAAGACGCGCTCCGAGAACAGATTCGCCCACTCCCGGTGGAGCTGGAAAAAATATACCCCCCAGTCCAGGCAAGCAAGCCGAAACGGAAACGGCTGGGGCGAAACGCTCGGGATCGATTGAAGAGGGCCTGGCTGGCCGAGCAAGCAAGATCGAAGGAGCCGGCAGCCAATCTACGACCTGAAGAAGAGTTGAGAGTGTGACCCTCCTGGATTAAAGCCAACGCTGTAATACTGTGTCGATTAAATAAATGTCTGATGGATGTATGAATTAAGTTTGTGATTGCCTAGAACAATGCGGTAGACATACCAGAGTTTGGGAAAACAATCGCGATAAGGGACCAAAATAAATCGGACACTTGCCTTCTATCGGCCGTCCGTGGACCCACTGAGTACTTGACAATTATAGTGCTTTGAAGGCGCTCACTTTTTGCAAGTACTCAACCCCTTGGTACAGTACCAACGTTGATTGCTCAACGGGTACCAAGAGGAACGTAATGTTGTATTCTGGGTTACGCTGGTAACAGCACTTAAACCTTCGACCACCTGTAACCCACCATTATAATCAAGAAAATCGAATACATAGATCTTTCAGAGTCGGTGAATTGGTACTCGTCAAGGAAGATATCAAAAACAAGAAAGATAACAGGTAATGCGGACCTTTTGAAAAATGGTAAAATATAATAAAAATAGTTATTTATTAAGGAATGCTGATAATAAATGTATTACTTGAAATGTGAAATGGCTAAAGCCATTTAAAACGAAGGGGATGTGATGTAATTATAATAGGATATTTGATTTCCCTAACCTTTACCCTATATTATGTAATGCCTGCATGTGTGATTTATTATTTTTGATTGCCTGGGTCCTCAAATTATGTCACTGATTATTATTTCTCAAAAGCTATTGCTGATTGTGTTGGTGTCGACACACCGGGTACTATAAATAGTACCACAATTTCTTAAATAAAGTTTTTGGAATTTATCAATTATTCTTATTCTTTACAAATAACATAAATCTTTCCTTCATTCACCGCTCAAATTTTATCCTCGATACCCAAAAGTTTTTCATGATGCACAGGGAAACGTTGTCAAGAGAGTAGCGAACAGGGATCAATATTAATGTGAAGAAAGGGAAGACCAAGGCGTAAGATAAGAGTTTATCTTTTAGTTCCATCTCGTAAGGTTCTGAGTGACAACCTATCTATTTACTATCAAACCTCATTCCCTGAATAATCTTCGTTTTTCAGTAAATGTCGGAACCAAATTTGCCAAGGACTGGCCCGAAACCGTTGTTTTCTTGCTAACATTTTCAAAGTTCACCATTGTATCAACGAGGGCTCGTACACGTTCTACGACGACGGTCCTCAACCATGGACCCGAAGTGTCATCTTCGCCAATTCCAGATGTTGTCTTCGTTGAAACGAGCGTGCTCCCGGCCAAGGCGTCGAGTGCAATCGCTTCTCTACCAGCTCCGGCAGTTCCGTCGACAACTTGGAATCCGCCAAATTCTAGAAAGTGTAAGCGTTTCACTCGTGCAGAGCGCCCTAAGAACAGACGCGACGAACTAGCTATTGTCGAAGCGTTATTCGCAGTCCCTGATACAGTAAGAGCTGGGACCGCACCCAGCCAAGTAGTGTCCGATCCTTCTCAGTATAGAGTCGTACCCGCAATTGGTACACCGCTGATCATCGATCTACAGTTGGAGATCGAGATTTCCGCCCTCTGTAGAAGCCGAAGAGCGTTACTAGCCATCTACAAAACCATATATAGTCCGGTGCTGGTGGATTATCTTTATGATCCCGACAGTTCTCCGTTTGACTTCACATGTACTTTTATTTGATGATTTGAGACACTGTAGCGTCTCGTATGTTGTAATTTCAATATAACTCGATGTCGTTATCCCCGTCTTATTTGTCTCCTGAAATTGTTAGATATTTGGTCATGGTGCTGAAGTAGAAATGAAAGACAGAGTAGTTAGAGATAACCTCAACTGGACCAGTGTCTTGTCAGTGTCAGTATAGGAAGATAATGCGGATGTAAGTTCTTCTATCGGCATTAAAGGTAATTAAGAGTTAAGCGAGTTTTTAATTAAATTCAATGTCATATTCATTTATGTCAAAATAACTAATAATTAAAAAAACAAATTTATTTGGTATTACTTTTCAGTATTCATTGTTAAATTAATTTGTTTATTTGATATATACTTATGCCATAAACTTTATTACAATTTGAATAACAAAATTTAATAAAGTATCAACTTTTGTAATGAAACTAATGTTTACAATTTTGATTTTAATTGTATTGACGTTAATAAATATAAACTATGTCGAATTAAAATTGTATAATATAAACGATGCAATTAAATTTACTAATAAATTTACAATGACTGCAAATCCTCCGATTTTAAATTGGATTGAGCCAAATCTGACAAAGTAATTTAAAAGAATTTATCAAGTTAATTATTTGAAATTATTCAGATATCATACGCAAATGGAATTAATGAGTTTTTTGAAAAATATGCACAGTCGTTATCCATCCATAACTCGATTATATTCAATTGGAAATTCACGTTCTGGTAACAATCTTTGGGTAATGGAAATAAGTATAAAACCTGGTTCACATATACCTGGTGTCCCTGAGTTCAAGTACGTTGGAAATATGCACGGAAATGAAGTGGTTGGTCGTGAATTACTTATAGGTCTCATCGAATTATTTTGTGTTAATTATGGTAAAAATGACTTACTTACAAGTTTTGTTAACAACACACGTATCCATATAATGCCAACCATGAATCCCGATGGATTCTCCAAGTCTCACGAAGGTTCGTAAATTATAACAATATAATTTGGTAACTATTAAATTATATATTACTCATATTATTATTATTATTATTATTATTATTATTATTATTATTATTATTATTATTATTATTATTATTATTATTATTATTATTATTATTATTATTACTATTATTATTACTATTATTTTGTATTATATTGTTTATTTTTCATATAATTACATAATCTCAAAAAATATAAATATCAATGTTTTATAAATTCAATAATAATCTTTATTTTAAAATTAAATCTTGATTTTATAATTAGTAGTAATTTATAGAATCAATTTATTGGATTTACTTAACCTTTGGGGAGAATAATAATATGAGAAAGCTATAATGATACCTTTAGAATTAAATTGTTTTTATGTGGTAAATGTCGAGTGTGTGCGGTGGCCTGTTTTAAAATTTATGAACAAGAATTAAATCCATTGTACTGAATTTTTGAGTTAAACTAAATATTTAATTTAGAACAAGATTCATAAAATTAAATTATCTCAAATAAAAAGATATAATAATAAATCGATAATATAATTTATTTTTATATGACTATATCGTATTTTTTGGTTTGTAGTCAGCATACAACAAATGTCCTATCCTAATATTAATAAAAATAATAATTTCTATTATAAAATAACTTTATTTTATGAAAATAATACTGGTTTATATGAATTATATTCTATGAGGGTGATAATTATTATCAATTAGTTATTAATATTTATTTCTTTTTTTAATAAAAATGAATTAAATACAAATAAATAATACTATAAAAACTAAATAACGATATAGATTTATAACAATAAGTACTAAAATATATAGATATTTTATGTGAATGATAATTATTATTATTTATTATTATATAATTCATGTTATAATTATTTCTGTAGTAAAAAAGGATTAAATAATAACAATTGATAATATAAATGCACTATGAATGCACTATTTTATAAGTAATATTTTTTACAATAATTTATAAATATATTTTGATATATTTATAATTTATCAGGTCTACTGTTCGGACATAGTTCGGGATGTCATAAATATATGGTACTATAATGGCACTAGATTCTGTGGAATCAATTTCTTTAGTTGCCAAAAATGCGAGATTTCCCAAGATATAAATTATATAAATTATATAGTTTTAAAGGATACATAATACACATTTAAATCAATTTACTTTTAATAAAAAGAAACCTAATAAAATAAATAAATCCAACCATGTAAATAAAAATAATAATATATCAAAAAGACCTCATGTTCGTATTGGGTCTTGTGTCCCCTCTAAGATTATTAAAATAGAACAAATTATTATGAGTGATGATTATGATGACTATATTTTAAATAATATTAATAATAATCAAACAGGTGGTTCTGATCGATATTGATGACGAACCTAAAATTGAAATAAATTTTAAAGGGACCAGAAAAAATCTAAGATTTAACGTGGAAAAAGAAAACTTAATTCAAATTTCCCTATAAATGTCCGCTATAAATGTCTTGACTTATAGAAAAAGAGCCGCTAAAATCTATAGAAAATGAACATAGTAATTATATTTCCCATCACTCTCAATTAGATATCATTCACCGATCTAAGATTACTGACTGTGAACCCATATATTTATATTAGGAAACAGTGCCAATTTTCAATACACCGCAATTTTTGACTTACAAAATTTTATTGGTTTGTATTTTTTTATCTTTTTTAAATAAGGTGTAGGAAATTGCTCTCACAATTGTCCTGCCATATTACGAAATACATGGTAGAAAACCCATGCAGACTTTGTCTTTCATTGAGAAACGGGAATTCAAAAATTGATGGACTTGTTATCTGAGTAAAAAATTCATACGTGATAGAGTTAGGGATCATTGCCACTTCTCAGGTAAGTATCTCGACGCTTCTTGTAGGAACTGTAATGTTTCTAGACAAATTCAGACACAGTTACCTATTGTTCTTCACAATTTTAGGGGGTATAATCTACATCATGGATGGGCAAACTATGGCTAAATTTTAAGTTAAATTAAAAAAAAATACAAAATAATTAATAACATAACGCGCCACCAAATAATATTATGCATTAACATGATACCCGAAAATGGTTAATCTGGCAACTGATTTGCACACCTACCGAAGTGATTAAGACCTGTCTGTGCAATATGAGCTACTCTGACACTGCTATCCAAATAGATTTTTAGTAAAGAATAGGTCATTTTAATTTATCCTATCACTTTATTACTGTAATTATTAACCTAACTGTTATTAAAATAAATTTTATTTAAAATTAAATTAAAAAACAAGTCAAAATACAGCAAATTATTAAAAAATTAAATTTATCTTAGAATCACCATTAAAACCTTAAAATTTGATATATTCTTTAAATCAGCAAAAAATTCACAAAAAATGATAAATTCACTTGAATAGTTCCTTAAACCAGCTAACATCAACTCTAAAATATTAGCAATGAATTTAATTGCCTTAACCACAAAAATTTGCCGAAAAAATGAATAGAAATGATAAAAATGATAAAAAAAAAGATAAATTAATAATGAAATTAATAAATTCAAAAGGGTGAAAATCTTCATTGAGATAAGTGGTAGAATTATTCAATAATGGATTATGATTCTACGGGAGGTATAATTACAGTCTAATTTCCATTACACAGCCATTAGCCCTCTGCAGCAGTATCATTTCTTCTTCAGCAGTGGCTTTTTTTAGCGAGGATTGTTTAGAGATCCCCTCACTATAGTCAGAAAAATGTGATTTAATTAAATACCCAACTGGAGCAGTCTCATCTCCATTACACAGCTCGTACCCCTCTGGAGCAATAGATTTTAATTTACCTAGGGGGTTTACACCGGATGGTCTGCTCCAGAAGACCACTAGCTACCTACTAATATGAGATTGGATACAATGTTGTATTAAAATCTAGGAAGATGCACTACCACAAATGGACTATATATGCCACAGTTCAGAATACTACTAAATGTTCCCCAGTAGAAATTATACCAAGAAATCAATAGATATATAGTTATATCTAAAAAAATAATCTGAGAAAACATTTGAAAAGTAACATTACTATTGATCTTTTGCAAATTCAAGGAGAAAAGTTGATAAGAATCCTGAACAAGAAAAATGTTATCCTGACATCAGTTTGAAAATACGATTCCAGATATGAACAATAATATAAAACTTAACATCTATGCCGAACACGTATGAATTATTTATATTGCTTCGAAGTTTCATTTTATACAGTTGTTATATAACACGGCATAGATTACTCGTGTTTAGACAATCATTTATCTAAATTTGATGCTTATCATTTCTCTTTCTCTCAGGTGATTCAAATAATGGACCTGGTCGATCAAACATGAATGGTAAAGATTTAAACAGGAATTTCCCCAATTCTTTTATAAAAAATGATAAATCATTAGTAATTAAAGTATTGCCTGTTTTATTAAATTATTTGTAATTAGGAACCTGAAACAACAGCTGTGATAAACTGGGTTAAACAATACCCTTTTGTTTTATCAGCTAATTTTCACGGAGGTTCCCTTGTAGCCAATTATCCATTTGATAATTATCAGTCAACAAATGGAAAATGAAAATCAGTCTCGTTATTCTGCTTCTCCCGATGACAAAATTTTCATACAGTTAGCTAAATCATATAGTATGGTAAGATATTTTGTCTATAATTCTAGTTTTATTTACATTTCCGATTTAATGAAAATTATGAATTATTGTTTGAATTAAAATGAATTAAAATTGTTTTTTGAGAGTTACCAATTTTCTGTCAAAATTTATATTTATTTCATCCCATTGTTTGAAAATTATAAGAATAATTTAATTTAATCCTTTGCACCTTGAGTTCCCTGGTGATTTCAGTCTGGATCTAAACACATGAATTTATGGGGTTAACAGGGCTTTAAGGTTTATTGTTTGTGTATGGAACAGACAAAAATATGACCTTAGTGTGTGTTCGTTGGGTAATTATACCAGATACGCAGGATGGAAAACCGGCCTTTCGAATACATCTGCATATTCAATAAACCGGTTTAACGGTCTAGTGGGTTGAAAACGTTAATTGTTGAATTTTCAAAACCAAAAAAAAATCGTTAAAATTGCCTGAAAAATTTAAACATCTAAATGTGGTGCCCAAAGTGTGGCATGCGTTAGCCTTTTTATTGGCACTCTTTAAACTTCCATATTTGTTAAAGTTTTCGAAACAATTACCCTAACCTTGAAATCAATAATTATTGTTTATTATTAATCTACAATCGAAAGAGATCAGCTTTGAAAATAATTAAAAATAAACACAGGAATCGATTACTAAATTCAAATTTAAATATTATTAGCGATGATCCAATTCATTTTGAAAAATTAGCCAATAATATTAATGAATGATTTTAATAAAAAATTTGATTTTTTTAAAATGGCACTATTTAAGAAAATTTTTTTTTTGTACTTGTTGAAAATATTGTGGGCATCACTGATCTAAATAATATACGCCTAATTAATTCGTGTATGGCAACAATATATGAAATAAACAATTATGTTTATAATAAATTCTAAATTCTGATTTTATAGATTTATCAAAATTACATCATATGTATTTTTTACCATTAGAAAGCTAGTAAAGCAGATAATTATCGATTTGTTAATTTTAGAAATTTGAAATTATCAAAAATAAACGAATAAATATTTTATTTACTCGGGATATTACTAACAAACTTATCGAATTTTGATATAACAAATTTAATTGTTTCATCAAATAGCAAATCTCCATTCAGGATAATAAGTTCAATATTAGTATTTCAACTCGACTTTCAGCCATTGTTCGATTTTTCTCTCATTTAAATATTCCGAAAAATTCGTGAGTATCAAAAAACATCGATATATTACTGATTTATAGTCTCCAAGCTCTCTTTTTAATAAATTCAATGGAAAAAATAATCAGTGGTGAAATTGGAAAAACTGTTCTTATAATTCTATATCTTTCTCTAAAGTTTGGAATTTTTTCAGCATTGAGAGTTCGTCCTCTTAAATTTGCTTAAGAAATATTATTATCATGAAGTATCGAGCGAATACTTCGAAAACGTTTATCGACTTGCGCAACTTTTGTTTAATTGATAATTAAATATATTGGGACGGTCGTGGAATTTTTGTAAATCTGCTTTAAATAAAATTAATAACAAAATGAAATTATCATGACCAGTCAAAATAGCTCAGGACAAAATAGCCCCGACAAAATATTTAATTTTTGTAAATTTATTGTAAACATTTATTATTGAAATAATAAATAATACTAGGTGTGACCAGTACCCTTGCGTGGACAAAATATTTTGTCGGATAAACTCGGCGTATATATAATAATGTTGACAATTCCAATAAAATGAGTTATTTTGCCGGGGCTATTTTGACGGGGTACCTGAAATTATAATGACCATCTTACAATATTTAAAATATATTCAAACAAAATTCCAATATTCAAACAATTACTTTTTAAATACAATTGTTTTTTAAATTTAAAATCAAACAATATAAAAATATATAACTAGTTTCACTATATGGTTCTTTATTAATGACATTTATATCACAAGTTGTTGATTTTCAGTTTCATTTTCAGCTTCCAATTCTGTTTTAGCTCGTTTATAAATTTCTTCGAATTCACATTCTGCACCAGCTTGCTGGCCTATTATGTTTTGTTACAAAGTATCAGTAACTAAAACTCTTTATTTTATTAAAAGTTTCATTCCATCCAACATGTTTGTATTGGTTCTTAAATGCGTTCGTGAATGCATGAATTCACTTGTGTTTATTCATGCAGTAATTTGAGATTTGTATATCATTGTCTACGAAACAATACAAAACAATATGACAACTAAGACTGTCTTAAGACCCGCAAAATATATCTTAGCTGGCGTTATTCATTTGACAATTTAATTTCAGGAATACTGCTAAATTATTTTATAATAAAAAAATTAAATTAAATAATTTTTTTTTATTTTGAAAGATGAATTTTGAGGCACCATGCGCACGCCTCGCGCTTGTACAAAAATCCGTCGCTGATTGAGAACATATAAAACCAAAAATTTATAATTGAAATTTACTAATAAATATTAAGGCTCATCAAAAAA
>CAUHTR010004489.1:0-18608 GCA_959609185.1 Schmidtea polychroa | reverse complement strand
ATTGGTTTGTATTTAAAAAATTATGTATGAAAAAATTAATTGCTTTTTTCACAAAAAATTATATTATATAGTTTGTAAAATATAAAGAGTCGGAGTCGCCAATAATTTTTGATAGTTTTCCGCCTCCGATTCTAATTGCTAAAATATTCTTTCGACTCTCGACTCCGCAGCCCTGATATAGACAAAGTAATTTAAAATTCTTTTATGATAATTATTGAAGCCAACTACTCGACTGTTTTAAATACGATGGGTAACCAAGACACAGCGGAAAAGCCTAATCTTTGAAATATTAAATCAACATATACAGGTCTCTTGTGAAATCCAACTTAAACAGAATAAAAACGAAACAGAAATCATTCACCAATCTACGTGACAAGAACCACAAGAAGTACGCAAAACTAACTCGTCGTTTCTAGAATTTCGTTCAGGCTTACGTTCTTGGGACATATTGGTTATATTTTCTGAGCGGGATTTCTCATGGCATTGCATATTAAAAGACCATAATAAAAAATGTACTTGTGACATTAATTCAGATTTAATTGTATTAGTTTATTACGTGATATTTTCTTATTACTTATGACGTCATTGAATAGACCAAATGCATTGTTACCGAATTGCCTGTTACTGAATTACATGTTACCGAACAGACTGGTTATCAATAATCATATTATATTAATATAATTTGTAGTGGGAAACCTGCAGGAAATCTCATTGCAGATGAGACGCCCTAGTTTACTTCTGTACTTTTAGGTTCATTCATCTTTGAAAACACGGCATTCTAAATCAAATATGCGTGTTGTAGTAGATATTTTGGGTTTACCTCTAGAAGAGCAAGATAATTAAAACAATAAAATTTAAATAATGAATAATAAATGAATTTAAATATCCTATCAATCTTATTAAAAGTTAAATTTGAAGAAATGACAACCTAAAACCTAATAGTGATATTCAATGACGTGAAAAACAAGATAACAAAATTTCGAAGACATAACTAAAGTTAGTATTATCTTTAATTTTTAAGTTTATTTTTAATCCAAAATTTACGAATATCAACAGTAAAACAAACAAGCATCTTCAACAATAGTACTTTTTAGTAATTTCAAGACCATGATTTAACATTCATCATTTGTAAAGTTAGAATGAATTGACTGTCCAACAACTTTCCAATTGTCAGCACGTATCCGTTTGTGAGCATGCTTAAACCGGATAAGGTTATTTGGTTGTGATAAGTATAAGCTCCCCTGATGTCGTTAATGTAAAATCGTAAGTGCCAAATTTAAATATGTCTTTCCAAATCTTGTTTCTATTTTCAGTACAATATAAACTGAAGTACAAGTCGGAAAATTTCAACCTTTACGGGAAGAGATAATCTTAATCCGACTTATACTTAAGCCAAAAGTAATAAAATCTCAAAAATGTTATATTTTAAGAACTTTCTGGGAATTTCCCTTTTTAAATACAACTTGATCTATTAATAATAATATAATATTTTTAAATTTTGAAGTGTACCGACCTGAACGTGTCTTTGTAAACTTAATTTGCATTTGTCTACACGCTGTCTTTGTCTATTAATGCTATAAAATAACCACCAAGAGAATGTTGATCCCCATAAAATACAGTTGTAGTATAACTAACATTAATATAATTATACATTAACAAGTTAAGGTCATGAGATGAATTATAAAGAAAATGAACTTCCTATGAGGCAAGCTACAAGTTAAAACTCGAATTATATCTTTTTACAACTTTATGTGAACGATAATATGAGAAACTTTCCGTTGTTTGTTGACTTTTATTTACGTAAATTTAATTATTTTGTAATAATATTTTTAGTTTTTTGTTATTTATGAATAGGTAAATTTTATTATTTTATAACCAACATTGTTTTTTGTAGTAAATAACTAATAATATATAAAAAATGATGTTGCTGGTTGTCTTTTTAATCTCCAACTTATACTCAAGGCGAACATTTGGAAAGCTAAAAATTAATTAAAATTGTCTCCCGACTTATACTCAAACGACCTTATAGTCAAGTATATACGGTAATTTAAATAGAACAGCAATTAAGGACGTTTTTTATTTTTCAAAAAAGAAAAAATTTCCATGAAAATTGAAAATCCTTTCAATGTAAGAATATTCAAACAAATTAATCAATAATAATCCTGATATTGTTATTTTAATTTAGTTGCAATTAATATAAATATTTATATGAATATTCGGGCTAATACGGTATGGTATATCAACATTTTGATCTTTTATTTAATATCTTTTAGATCCCTATTGCAAGTTTATTATTAAATTCACAATGGAAATTTATGTTTTAAAAAGTTTGCATTCATCTCTAAACTCTAATTTGGAAATTAGATATCAGAATTCGATAAAACAACAATAAATAAATAATAAATTTTTGGATATTTTAATATTTAATATTAATCTAATATTATTTAATTATTATTTAATTATTATTTAAATATTATTTAATACATAAAGGAAAAATTTTTACAATATTTTTTACGCCTATAATTAAATTCAGTTGTCTGTAATGACTTTTAGAGCTATTATAAATTTTTGCTTCAGAAATAATAGCCAAAATACAATTTGTTTACTGAAATAGTTGACAAAACAAAATTCTGAAACTATCCAGAATAATTATTTTCAACATCATCACGAAATTGAATTTTCTTTAATTAATTATGAACATTTTCCTTTAAAATAACTTTGAAACGTTATGTTCTTGCTAATCAAATTTAAGTTACAACTATTTTGAAAAATATAGCAAAAAAATTATTTACACTTAGAATTTCAATTCGTATTTCAAAAAACATATCGTTGTAAAAAATTCTTTGCGTTATCCAAAATTTAAACAGATGTTGTCATGATAAATACTCGAAATTTTTTTTTTTAAATCTGACAGAGATATTTATAGAAATTCATAAATTGCCATTTGAAAATGTAAAAATATTTAGAAAGTAAAATTATTCACCGTTTCCAAATTATCGGCATCTTTATTTTGACAGTAAATAATACATTCAAACAAAATTGAGCCTTGAGTGAAAATATTTGTTTTATCGGATTTTTAACAATAATTTTTTTAATTTTTTGTGTAAAATTCAATTTGTTTGTTTTGCAAAAATTATCAAACTGTAATTTATTTGGTTTATTTAAAAAATTCTAGAATTTAGAGGTAATTTTTGTTTAAATTGTAAAACACTTAATTTGTGTTTCTCTTTAAGTTATTGACCTTTTTATTCATGAATTCTCTATAGGCGTTTTTTATATTCAGACAGGGATTATGATGAAGTCGGAGTTAAAGAATTCATATTTACTCTTGCCGAAAATAAAGTTAGACGTTAAAGATTCAATAAAGAATTATTTGGAATATTTATCCTTTCCTATGATTCACCAAGAAACGGTTATAATGAAAGTCAAATGGAATGAATAAATATAAGTTTTTATCAGTGTCATTAAAGATTGGATACAAGCCTTAGAAAATACACAATTTTAAATATGAAACATAGAAATTAAAATAAAAAAGATAGGCTTCAATGTAGTTTCTATGCTTGAAAAAATTACCTTAATGTTCCTGAAAAATACAAGGTCAAAAGGTTTTTCAAAACACTATTAAAAAATATAGATAATGTTGATTAAATAATTTTTAATTAATTGTAATTATTTTTAATTATTTTTAAAATGAAAATATATCTAAAAATTAAAATGTTAATCAACACGCAATTTTTAATAAATATTTTTTTGAAATATTTTAAAATATATTAAAGAAGGGAAACTTACATTATTATTGTAAAGAATATATATTAGGTTGTTTCTATTCATGATTTGTTTCCAGTGAGTGCAAAAGAAGATGTCTTTAAAATCAATATATATTTTTGAAAATTAGTTACCTCGAGTTTCAGTTAATTCCTTGAAATATGTTGTCAAAAAATGTTTTTAGAAATGATTTTATATTATTTAAATTTTTTCTATTTATTTTAAATTGATTAAATTCAAATTATAAAAATTTTGTTAAAACAAATATTTAAATGATAATTTAAAATCCTATTTTAAACTATTTTAACTCTATATAAACTTCACTGATGTATGTTTGTACGTACCACGCAAATTTTGTGAGACCGAATTAACCTACTTTACGTGATCGGATTGAGGTGAAATTTGGCGAGTAGATTTGTTGTCGAGGACACTACGTGCTATCAAAATTTCATATCGATCCTATCACGGAAAGTGGGTAATTTAAAAGATATTGATATGTCAAATCTAGTGTTATTTCCTTATTTCAATATAAATTCTTATCTATTCAATAGCTTTGGATTAAAGAGATAACGTAATTATATCAAAATACATGTTTTTTATGGTTGATTATT
This sequence comes from Schmidtea polychroa, assembly GCA_959609185.1. NCBI lineage: Eukaryota > Metazoa > Platyhelminthes > Tricladida > Dugesiidae > Schmidtea > Schmidtea polychroa. The sequence continues at coordinate 14,232 of CAUHTR010004489.1, read as the reverse complement.
TTATTTATTATTATTATTTTATATAACCCATATTTCAAGGCCTCTTGAAATTTTTTTATGCGAACCGCGGTATATATAAACATAAATATGCAAATAAAACATTTCTTGGTTTACATTAAGCATTGGAAATTTTTTTAAATAAATATTTGCCGTGGCGCTACCAAACTATTGTACTGTTGCCTTATGGAGAGACTCAATAATTTAAGGAGCATAAAATAAGGAGTAATGAAAAAAGAAAAGTTATAAAGGACTGTGTCGTGTGCTAACTACTGAAAATCTGTGAAAATTATTAAAAGTAAAAAAAATTAAAATAACTCAAGATAATATTAAAATTAATTTTCAAAATTTCATTTACGTTAATAATTAATTCATTTTTTGTCACGCTATTAAACCTTTAAAATGCAATGCAAAATTATAATACTTTTATTTAACGAATGTTTATTAATAATGTTTACTAATGTTAATAAGTTAATGACTTTTTTTTATTTTAACTTTTAGCCAATTAATATTTCAGCATTTATAAATTGAAATTAAAATATTTTAAAAATGTATTTTTCTCAACTTAAATACTCCCAAGATAGAACATTATTACTACCAATGATATCTCCCACTTGTCTTTTAAAATTTACTTACACTTTGAATTTTTGGAGGTAACATCATAGAAGAGTATTAGGTAATTAGTAAGTTGTGATTAGGTAATAGTGACTCCTCGTGTACGTTATTAAAAACAAAAAACTCTACGCTATAAAATTGTTTTCCAAATATATATTCACAAAACTTTGATGTTCAACTGTTTAGAATCGGCAATTTCCTCCTTTGTTACGTAATGGTAGCTAACCATATAGCAACCCATATTTTGAAAAATTGACTCGAATTCGTAAAAGCTTACACCTAGGGTATTTTGTTTACTATAATTATTCGATATAGACTAATCAATTTGGTAAAAGTCAGAATAGTCGAATATGGAAGTCAAAAAAAAAGTCGACAGATCGTGAAAAATTAGCCGACTGCAATCCCAAAAAAATAACCGACATCCAACAAATCCCAAAAAAATCGTCGACAATTTAATTCAAATCATTTTGTGGAAAAGGTTAACTAATAAAAGTTAGTTATTATAAATTTTCCGTGCGGTCGAGGAAGTGCGGGTGTTGAATGTACGTGTACCTTTGTATTTTCGACGATTTTTTCGGGTTTCAACATTGACGACGATTTTAACCAATTAAAGCTTTTTTTCTTTGACGACGATTTTTTTGGCTTCCATATTCGACTATTCTAACCCTCACCATCAATTTAATCAATTTATTTGTTTAATGGACAAATTTCGATATAATTTTTGGAACCAGCATCCCAAAATATCCTACATGAGCATCTTTTCACTAAATCAAAAATCCAAAACTTATATTTTGAAGGATGCAATTAATTAATTAATTTGTATTTTTTAAATAATTTTATCTAAAGACGCTTCTACTATTATATTCACTCTTTTCACATCTGTTTCCACCAAAAAGTATTGATTTTTAATTATTACAAATTTTCAATTAATCATTGCACCTCATTAATCCTTTGAATTTTGTTAAATTACACAATTTTATTGTTTTGCACATAGTTTTTTGTGTACTTTTCGCCTCAATCTATAGGTTATACAATGCAGATGATATTTTATAACTGTTTCAATTAATTTAAAATAATATATAATACATAATATAAAAAAATAAAATTCTAATCAATATAATTATAGAGTAATATTGTTCAAATCAAACTTTATTCATTTCGATTTAATAAAATAATTTAAATTATATATATATATATATTCGTTCAAATATAATTCGCTCAAGATATTTTGAAATATATTATTCATTTTGCTTATACGAGGAACAGGATGTCATTAACAACTGATGAATCCATTGTTAACCTGTAATAATTAAATATTGCTACTGTCTCATTAAAACAATTTATTTAAATTATTAATCAATCGAGATACATTGTAGAAAAGAATAATATTCATGTTCACTTTTAATTGTCCAGTTAATTTGTATATATTTTTATTAAAAATTAAATTATGAAATAAAATCAATGTTTAAAATATTTTAATTAAAATAAAAATTTTTAAAAAAAAGATTTAAAATTTTCTCTGGATTAATATTGATAAAATAATATAAACCCTTATTCTGAGTTTGCGGATAAAATTTACCCCTCCCCCGTATTAAATATTTGTAATTAACCAAGTATTTTTAAAATTTGTAGAAAATCATGTCAATTTACTACCGTAAGTAACTTTTTGTTTACATTTTTTTTCTCAAGTAATTATGTGAGGTAAGTTTTACTCCCATAAATATTTTCAATAATCTATAAAATTTAAAATTTTTATCTTTTTTTGTTTAAATTTGTTTTATTAAGGAATATTTCGGAATAATTATGAACAGTTCATCTGAGTATAAATAGTTGCTTATTTTCTTTATATTATTGTAGAGTATATCAATAATAGTGGTAACAACATGAACGCTCTTGAAACATCTAATGTACCGTATATACTCGCGTATAAGTCGAGTTAATTTTAAGAGGTTTTTAAGTCCTAAATTGGAAACCCGCGTATAAGTCGAAGTAACAAAAATAAAAAAAGGTTTAATGATTTCATTAAAAATTAATTTGTACGTTTTTTGACCCGCGTATAAGTCGAAGTGGCTATTTTGACTTGAAAATTTGACGTAAATTTCTCGATTTATACGCGAATATATACGGTAAATAATAAAAGATAAAATGTTCCTTTATGTATGTTCCTTTAACTTTTGAAGTACGACTTTGCTATACTAAAGCGCGTTGCTCATTCAAATCTTATATTCCTTAAAAACAAGGGAAATGTGTCATAAAAATGGGATGCATGTGTGATGCTACAAAAGCTTGTTTTACACAGGTAAAAATGGAGAATTCACTAAATAAATGATAATTATTTAATTTGAAATAAAATATTTTTTACAATCTGCATAATGTCGTTTTTAAGATAAATTGCAATTGTTAAATTTAAAGCTGGTTTAATGCCCTGAATTAAGATTAATTATAATTATTTACTAAGGGATTATTCCTACTAAGTGCCAAATTAGCGAATATTAAAATATTTCAGCTTTATTTGAAAAATTAAAATCTTTTAAAAAAGAATTTTAAATAACGGTCATAATGATATTAGAAGGTATACTCTGTTATAACGATATTTATTTATAAAGAAATATATTATAAAGAAATTATTATAAAGAAATATCTGTAAAATCGATAATAACCGGTCCATGAATTTCCACAATTTTAGACTTCTTATTATTTTTAAAAATATTACTTTCTGGCATAATTCATGAGAATTGTCTTTGTTCTGCTTTGAGATGTCGGATTTGTAGTTTCAGTGATCTTATTTAAACTTGGTCGTGGGCAGCTTGCTCTTATTAGTTGGAGTGGGTAGGTTCCGTTTTCGCAACTGTTCCAGCTTAAATCACGTTGCTTCCATCAAACGACACCTTCCATCTCCTTCAGGAAAAGAGAAATTTCCACTCGCAAATTCTCCCATCGTAACTCATGACCTGAAATATATATATCAAGTCAGTCCCCTTCTCCGCGCTCAAACTTAAACCCACTATTTACTTCATTTCAATTTTTAGACCCATGATTTACTTGAATTTATAATTTGAGACCCTAATTTACCTATATATCCTTAAATTACCATGTTTTTTATTGAGGACCCTTTTTGTATTGAAAATCCCAAGACCAAGGAGACCCCCTCAATATAGTCCAGAAAAATCTTGGCTTTTTTGTATAGGACCATTTTTGTATAGGACCCCTCACAACAGTCAGAAAAATCATGGCTTTTTTTCTATAGGACCTTTATTTGTATTGAAACATTTCTGCAGCAGGGGGGGGGGGGGGCTACTAACTACCTACTCTTCTGATCCTATATAATATAATAATCTGCTTATAATAACATATAACTTAAATGTCTTTATTGTTTTTGGCTCGTCACAAATTTTGAGTCCAACTCGGGTAATACCCGATTAGTGAACTTGTTGCAATATTTTAATTTATTGTGACAGATTAATATTTTTAATTATTCTTTTGCCTATTTCGCAAATAAGGAAGATCCCAAATAAGTGCGTAAATTAAAAAAAAATCAGTTTTTTACGAGCATTTTAACTATTTCAGGTAAAATTGGCTATAAATCATTATAATTTATGATAATAATAATAATGATAATTATCATGAGTGGAAGTCTGAATAATGAAGGTTTTAAATTTTAAATTCTAAAAATATTAATTTTAATTTTAATTAAGGATTAAATTTTAATATTTTGACTGATAAATTTTGGTTTATGAATTTAAATGTTTCATGAATATTGATATAAATCTAAAAATTGAAATACAGCATTGAAATAAAGTCTCAAAAATTTGTTTGAAAATATAATGTGATGAAATTCGCAACAAATATATTTATTTAGTATATATATTTATTTTAAATAATATCAATTTTAAAATAAAGAATGAATTGGAATGTAATTCGATTACAATTAACAATTTTAACTAACTATAATTTATTAATTCAATTTAAACAATCACTTAAATTAGATTATGATTCAATTTCAACATTTTATCATTCAATTTCAACATTTCAAATCTTAAATATTTTATACGAATTTATAAAAGTACAGATACTGTACTTATAATTAAAAATTAGTTATAATTAATTAGCGCTTATAATTAAAAATTAATAAAATACCCCAATGGTTGTTAATAATATATCCGAAGTCAAAAGCAATTCAGAAAATAGTTCAAGACCAAGAGTTAAATTTAGTAAACTTTCAAACGAAACCCGGAAGAATTTAATAATATATGGTTCAGGAACAAGGAAAAACAACAAAAGAGGCAGCAGAACTGTTACAAATTAATCATAGTTTCGCACGTTCAGTTGTTAGAAATTTTCGTAAGAAGTCAGTGATCGTTCATACTTAAAGGGGTGGAAGTAAGGAAACAGTTCTTACGGAAAGAATACAAGTAAAAATTGATAACATCGTCTCCATCAATCCTCAATTTATATTAAAAGAAATTAAAGCATACCTTGAACAGGAGGAAGGCAATGGTTTTTCCATTTCAATTCCGACAATCAATAGAGCCTTAAAAAATTTAAAAATAACTATGAAATTTTCTCATCGAGAATTGGATAGAGTCAATATGCCAGAAAAAATCTCAGCACGAAAAGAATATGCTCTCTGGTTCAATAACTATTTCAATAATGAAATGTCCAATGCAATATTCATTGATGAGTCTTCATTCAATTTTCATCTTAAAAGATCTTACTCAAGATCTTAACAAGGAACTCGCAGCAATGTACAAATCCCAATTATTCGGGACGTTCGATTTCGCTAATTGCAAGCATATCCCTTGGTGGGATGTTATATTGTAAAACAATCTCTCATTCCACTGTCAATGCAGATATTTTCTCTGGCTATATTAATGAGCTATGTATTCATCTAAGAGATGTGCTCCGCCTAGAAAATGTATGCTTAATTTTAGATAATACAAGAGTGCATAAACGAGCAGACATTCAAAGAATTACATCAGAATTTAATTATAATTTAAAATTTCTTCCGCCTTATTCTTATATGCTGAATCCTATCGAAAATCCGTTTTCAAAAATCCAAATGGGATTCGTTCTAGATTGCGATTAGGTACCACTGGTAATTTATCTGAATTAATGTTACTAGAAGTTGATAACGTTACAGCAAATGATTGCGCAGGATATTTTAGGCATATACTTCGAAATATCATTAACTGTGTGGCGGAATTACCTTATATTCATCAATAGATATTTTTGTTGTTATTCTTTTATAAATATTGTTTCTGATTACAATGTTGAAATTGACTGATAAAATGTTGAAATTGAATGATAAATGGTATAGATTATATTAGTCGGTTTTCAGCAATTCATAATTTGATGTAAAATATTTCTTTTAATTTTAATAAAATTTATTTTGCTTAATAATTAAAAACTATAATACTTACATTCATAAGTAGTGTTAAAATATTCAAATAATGTTTTCTTTAAATCATTTTCTAAAATTTCATTTTTAGCAAGATAAACAAATAATGTAGGTACATGTATTATTTGAATAAATATATCCTGAATGACATGAATAAATAAAAAATTATTTAGCATATCATATATAATATTTTATACCAAAATATTTGATAATTCAAGCAATGTATATTTCAAAACAGAGGTAAGACCATCAATTTATGTTATTTTTAGCAGGACTAGAACTGTATTTAAACTGATCAATTTTTGTATATTTTGATTATTTCTATTAAGTCAAATCGTTGAAATATTGACTCTTATATTATGACCAGACTCGTTTACAACAAAATATCCGTTATAGCCGGACCTTCCTTAACCCTTGGGCTAATAAATATATCTAATGTGTCAGCAATTTAAAACAGCCTTCAAAATCACTTGAAAAAGGCAGTGCCGAAAATTCGTGAATATCAAAAATATCGATATATTTAGTAATAAATAGTCAAGTTTTTTAATAAATACAATGTCAATTTAAAATAAATCAGTGGTGAACATTGAAAAAAGTTCTTATTATATATAGATACTGATTCCGACTGATAGTTAACAGTGTTCGTTGTAAATCCCAATTTAAACAAATTCATGTTCTGAATGTTAACTAATTATTTTTCTTTCTTTCCAACTTTTCACTTACGTTTGAGCGCTCCACTTAGATAAAAACGTTTGTCCGACATTTTTTATTTCCGATTGATCGTTAAATATTTTTAAATAAATATTTTTTAATATTAATCTGATTTATTTATTTAATTAATATTTTTCAAGTTAATAGCAACTGATGATGTTATCATGACGTATTTATTTTTTAAATAAAAAAATCACATACGGATACAGATAAGGGAAATCGGAAATACAAGTTTTATTTTTATTTGTTTTTACATTTTCGGGAACAGGCTTCGGAAGCCTCAAAAAATCTCGGGGCCTGTGCTGAGGCATAGTTGACACATTGGATAATCCGGCCCTAATTCCGATATCGTACACCGTTTTACTTGTAAAAAAATTATTGTCTTATTAGTTAGAAAGACAGAACTGTCCGTCAAATGATTAAAATAATATTATTAAGCACAAAAAACTTTATATATTTAAAAGTTTTTCTGGTAAAATATATATATATATATTACATAATAATAAATCATTACTAAATCTTGTCATTTTATTTATATTTAAAATTAATTAAATAAAATAATTCATATTTAGACCAAACAGTTTCCACTAATCTTCAACCTCTAATCCTTTATTTTTAAATTCAAGAGTGATGAATATTAAAATGATAATAATTAAATAATAATACGTTGTTTTAATATTATTACTGTAATTGAAAATAATTTAAAAATTACTGAAAAACTTTATTACTTTTTTACTTTATTATTTTACTTTTATTCTTGAATTATTTTCATTTTAAATTATTTCATATTTTCTATGGATTAAATCGCCTTTAGCCTGAGAAAAAAAAACAAATCCTTTACTAAAGTTATTAGTAAATTTCATTTAAAAAATCTGTACGAATCCAACAATATATTTTCATTGTAAACAATATCCAGATCTACATGATCTTTACAAAAATGTTTAACTAGAATCTAACACAAAAATACCTGTAAAGAAAAGATAAATATCCTAACAAATCCTCAATATCACAACCTGTAGTAAAACAATAAATCTACAAACATCTAAAACATAAATATCATTAAAACATCATTAAAAATTATTATTTTAAACAAATTTAAAAATCACAACCGAAGAAACAAAAGTAAGATTTTTCACAACCATAAAACTTCAAATTTCTCACTAAAGATGTTTAAAAATTTTAAATTTACTTCTAAAAAAACTATTTATTTTTCTCGGGTATTTCTTTATTGGGACTTTCTTGAACGAAAGTAGATTTTTCTTCTTGTTCGGAAATTTCTTTTGCACTTGAAATCAACTCCAAGGCTGTTTGATTCAATTTTAAACTGTTTCGATAATTAACACTACTTTGACTATCTTGAGAAGTTTGAGGATATTTTTTAAAAGACATTCGTTTGGCGAGAATGTGGTTAATGACAGTACCATCTTCAACTTCAACATTACCCTGGCTTTGAATTGGTTTCATGTTAACCACACATTCAAAAATATCTTTTTCTTTCGACCATTTTCCAGATTTGAACATATAATCGGTTGTCAATGAGACAATTATAATAAAAATAAAAGAAACCAACATTGAAAATGTTTTATAAGGAAATAGTTGAATGTTTTGTTCTTTGTCATAGTATGGAAATTTGATCAAGGCTGGAAATCCAATGGTACTTTCACCTGATGATAGACGAAATAAAAACCCGATTATGTAACCAACTAATGATCCGTATGTGTTTGATCGGTCCAAAATATACAACACAAACAAGTTGGGGGAAAATAATGACATATACCAAATCTGAACACAAATACCAAAGTTCATAAATTGATTTGATTTTAATTCCCATTAAACATGCAAGAGCACCAACAAAAAATACACTAATTCGCATGATCCATATTATCTGAACAAAAATATAAAATTAAAGTATTCATATTCCAACTATTTATTAAACTAAAGTTCCCAAACTTTTGCGGGCCGAGATCCACTATAAAAAATGAAATTTTTTCGAAACTTACTTGAAATTTAAATGTAACTGCAAAATTTAGAAAGCATTTTTTTAAAAAAAAAGCAACAGCCAGTCGGATATTTGAGTAATTATTTTAAATTTGAAAATGATTAAATTTATTATTTAAATTAATGTAATATTATGTTAATTAAAATATATGAAAAAAACAGAATTTATTTAAAGTCATTAATTACTAAATTAATAAAATTTCTGAATATTATCAAACATTGCACCAGTCAGTGATAAAAATATTAATTAAAATTAAATAAAAGAATTTTGAATTAAATAAAATTTTTGAATTTGATTCTATTTGTTACACAAAATTTAAAATATGGAGCGTAAACGGATATCTATATAGAATTTGGATAACGTCAATTGGAATGGTAATGGCATTTTGAATTCTATACAAATTTGGCAGCTGGACTAAAATTTTACGGAAATACTTGCTATTTTAATTCATTACTACAAGTTTATTTCATTATTGTTGAACTGAAATTGGATGTATTTAGATTTCCTGTTGAAGATATTTCTGATGAAATCATTACTTGTTTACATACTATTTTCGCTCAAATGCAACTATCAGTTCACAAAATGGTTGATTCTGTTCAATTAATTACCGCCGAATCTATGTTTTACACTGTCCACATTATATATATTATAAGAACTTTTTCAATTTTCACTATTGATTTCTTTTCAATTGACATTGTATTTATTAAAAGGCTTGACTGTGAACAGCGCCGTCTCTTCCATTGTGCTAACTGTGCTAAGCACACGGGGCGTCGTGAGTCAAGGGGCGCCGTAAATTTTATAAAAGCCATAAATTTGATAAAATTGAAAATAAAATTGAAAAATTATAAACAAAACAAAATTAAAGAAAATCGAAAAAAAAAATTAGTTTAATATATAAATTAAAATTTTAAATATATGCAAAAATAATTATTATTTTTTGACATATTTGTTTATAAGTTTTAAAACTTTAAAAAATTGAGAAGAAAATTTTGTAATAATCTAGTTATCCACATTTACGAATTAATTTTGAAATAAAAGGTGAAAAGAATTTATTTTTTTTATTACAATTTATAACTTTACATTTTTTTAAAGATACCCTTGTAAAATAAAAATGGAAAAGAAAAAATTATCCGGATGTGCTAGACGAAAACTAAATGTAACAAAAAGATTAAAGGACAAATCTATATTGGAAAAAACGCCAACATTAAAAACTTTTTTTAAAGTCACTGATGATGTAAATAATTCAATTGCACCAATTGAAAATGACCCGCAACAAATGCTGGAAAATCAAAACATAAGTGTAATAACAGCTGTTGATGAAGAATCGATAGATAATGAAAACAATTCTGGAGCAGCAAACGTTATCTCAGAAGGATGTAGTGAGCAAGTAAATTACGAAGACCCCGCAAATTGGGGTGATATAAATTCCAAAAAAAGAAACAAAATAATTAGTAATTTAAAGTATGTAGATTTAAATGCAATAATGTGTAATATTATTAATAAACATAATATATTTTTGTAAAAATTGTTTTTTAGGGACGCATTATAGTTTATAGCACAGGGGCGACAAATTTCTAAAGACGCCTTTGACTGTGAATCAGTAAATATATCAAAAACATCGATATATTACTGATTCATATTTAATAAATTCAATGTCAATTGAAAAGAAATCAGTAGTGAAAATTGAAAAAGTTCTTATAATATATAGTATTTATATCAATTCAACCATGTTTCAGAAAATATTCAAAGTTGTTAAAATTAAAGTTGTTTGAATATTCGATTGACCATTTGCAGATTTTTTGAAGAATAAATTTTAAATGTCGACTTTGCATTCCTACAAAATCTATTCAACTAATAATAACAATTTGAGAATTCGTAATGCTAGTGTTTTTGCCAATAACTTTTTGCTTATTCCAATTTTTTTTGATACAAATTTTGGAGGTTTCTAAATTCTTAATTTAATTTTATATATTTCATTATTGCTAATATTTAAAGTTTCAACTATTTTGCTATTTTAGTCAATTTCAAGTGAAAATGAGCCTTAATGTCTTTAGGAATTGGATAAAAAATTTGATATCCTATAAATATATCTTTAATAATTTAGTGTAAAAAAAAAAAATTCGTGAATATCAAAAAATCATCGATATATTTAAAAATTCAATTGCAATTTTGATTGCGCCTCACTCACTTAAAACTGAATTCGCATGTGCTGGTTCTATAATTATTCATTATGAAAAATGAGTCTTTGAAAGTCTTATTCTATGTGAATAAATAAGCAGCAACGATTCATTTGTCGATATATTTCGATAATAAAATATTTTGAAATCATTAAATATGTTTAGTATAAATTGAAATATAATTGATCATTTAAAAGAAAAATTAATAAAATTTGTTTATAAAATCTATAATACACTTATTTGCAATGAATAAAAACTGCTATAATCTAAAAAAATCAATAAAGTTATAGTATCGAAACACAAACTTGTCTGTGTAAAAATTTACTGTTTTAATGAATAAACTTTATATTATTTGTGGTTTTATCTAAGAATATCTAAGAATTCATTTCGATCAATAATTTATAAATATAGAAATTCCGGAAATGAACTGAAAGACAAATATAAGAATCTAAAACATGATTTGATGAATATTTGCCTACATGAAAATATTTGGAAAAAAACGTGATAAAAATAAATTTTAGTTTACAATTTTTGTTGCTTAATTTAAATTGTAATTAATCCAAAAAAATATATAAGTTTATCTTATTCCTGAAAATTAATACTGATAAATTAATGAGTCATGTAATTGGTTTACACACAAACTAATACACACAAACTTATAAATGACGTTAGTCTATCAAATCAGGTGGACAAACAATGCAATTTTAAATACTTAAGTAGCTGTTTTTTTATGATCACAAAAAATTATTGTTTTGAAAAATATTAATATGAAAATTATTGAAATATATATGTATATATATATATTTTTATTAAAATTTTTTGTTTTGGCACATAAAACTTATGGGATTTCTATGGGTTACTTAAAATATGAAAAGTTCCAACTAAAAAATATACTTAAAGTTAAATCAAATAGCGTTCTCTCTGTTTATGTGGAACCATTTACTTTGTACAATATTTTGGTCAATCTATGAAATAAATAGTGTAAAATTTTATTTACAATTATCTTTCAAATAGAAAATTAATGGAATTAAAATAAATTAAATAAACAAAAATGAATTACTTGTTTATCGCTGGCCGTTTGCCAGAAAATAGACTTCACAACATTTCTAGCAAACATTGATGCTGCGGATAGAATAGATGAATCCGCTGACGACATGACTGCGGCTGAAACTGCTCCAAGTCCAATGAATGCAACCCATTGCGGGCAAAGCCAACGCATGACCAGTGGAAGCACATTCTTATATTGGGACTCATTTAGAGTTTTATTAACGACCAAATTAAAATTTGTCGCATTCCAATCTGAAATTAATTAATCATCAAAGATTTTCAGTTAAAATAATGTGACTTATTAATCATTTAATATTTATTTATTAATTTTAAAAATTTCATTTTTAATATTTAAAAAATAAAATAAAATTTTTTTTGAATTTTTTACGAATTATTAAATTTCTTAAATTTTTATTTAATTCAACCAGTTTCAGGCTACTACAATTAAAAATTGCTATAAAACATTTTACCTCATATTTAAAATAACTTAAGTCGTTCATTTTAAATATTTTATAGGAAGATTTCAGTCATTAGTCAATCGGGATATCACCAAACCTTCATTCAATCAGTCCTGTCCGTTATTTATAGAAATTGCCCTATAACTAATTTAATAATATTTTAATTGTTTGAGGGCCTTAAGAAGAAATTTATTAAAAAGACAAACAATTACGAACTTTTAGTAGTAGAATAAAACAAAAAAATTGATGTGATAGTGTTTAAAAAAGAACTTTTTTAAAAGGAGTGTGTAAATGTTGAAAAAACAGAATGTCAATATTCTTATTTGACCATAATATTTGAACCACAGTTGAGGAGTTAAATAAGAAAATCAAAATTATAAATCTTCAAAATATATTTAAGTAGCACATTAGGTTTGGGAGAAAATAATTAATTAATTAATTAAATTAATTTAGTAATTTAATAAATAATTGATTTATTTATGTATTAGTTGAATTCCTTATTTACGTGTTATTCAATTCTGAAAAGGATTCCGTGTAGAAATATATTTGAGTAATATATAAAAATATAAAAATATAATATATAAAAATATAATATATAAAAATATAATAATATATAAAGAATATATAAAACGTAAATTATTTTACCGCATATAGCCAAAAGATTCTTTTTTTTATGTTTTTTTTCTTTTATAGGATAACTTTTTAATGAAAAAAAAGGTGTCTGGGTGAGTACTTTACTGCTTATATGTAAATCCTGCATTGGTCAAGAGCACTAATATTAAATCAATCAGATGCAGAAAATTCAACCCTTTGGATTGGATACAAGTGAAGAAATTATTAAATATAAAAAAGCTAGAACTGAATTTTGGGTTCATTTAATACAATATGCGAAAGATTATAATTTTGATAATCTAAAAAAATGTGACTGTCCTCAGGAAGAAATGATTAAAATGACCATTTTTGAATGGTATGTTGAAAATAATTTCAAGAAAAAAATCTTGAAACAATTCCAACCAATGAAATAACTATTCAACAGTTGAAGGAACTTATTCACCAATATGAACAAATTTCATCCATCACTTCATTTAATCCCAATAATAATTGCACCCAATGAAACCGTTCATTATACCAACGATTTCCAAAAGATGCTCGCGTTTTTTACTTGTCCTCAAATTCGAAGTCCAAACAACTAATAAAGGAGGGAGAGGGATGTAATCATTTATTAAAATCATATTTGGCTCATTTAAGGTCCAATGTTGAATATTGCAAATGTCATTAACATGATCACTATGTTATTATTGATGAACAAGATAGAAATCATTATAATGATGCCAAAACCCTCCAATAAAGAAATGAGACTTAACTATAGCTTCTAAACAAACGAAATTTATCTATAAATTGAGTGAGAAGCACTGATTCAGTCATTTTCTTCTGACATTCAATTTTGCTCTGGGGTAATTGAAATAGATAAAGGTTTAGTGGGACATCGGAATTAGTGTAATTTCATAGTGACACCATACTAGTTTGATCAAGGATAACATTGGAAAGGGGGAATCTGAAAATGATATTGGAGCTATACTATCAAAAGAAGGTTTTCTAGTATTTATCAAGTACCTAAATGAATAACAAATGATATTATACAGTGAAAGATCTAGAGCCACTGGCAGTAATTTGGTTTGTGAAAAGAGTAGAAAAGATCTTTTTACCTTATGCACCAATCATAAAGCATTGTAATTTAGTTTTTATCCGAATGCACGTTTTCTAAAAATACCAGCGCAAGTATAAATCTTTGGGTTAGTTCAATGAAGCGCTTAGTCGTTTGGCCTTTTT
>CAUHTR010004488.1:0-35796 GCA_959609185.1 Schmidtea polychroa | reverse complement strand
GATTATTATATATATCAAAACCCAATGAGATCCTTTTTCATTTGAATTTGATAATTTATAATGATATTCTTTGGAGTGTCTTCTTTCAGACTCGACAATTCATCATTCATTAATATTTTTATTTTTAAATTTAAATAATCTGCATAATCTTTTAAATCAAAATTTTGTTTTTGTATTTATTCCAAATGTTTTAAAAAATCTAATATTGAAGAGTCATTTTATATTTTTATAACTTCGTATTTATAACTTCGTATACTTATTAAATTTATCTTTTGAAATTATTCCTTGTTTTAATAATTCTTTAGAAATCTTTAAAATATCAGAATCTAAATTATTATGTCCTGCTTTTTTAGCTGCTAATAGTTTTCTTAATTCAATAAAAAGATTGATTGGGTTTATCTCCTTACCCTTTCCCTGGCCCTCTCCTTCTGTGACAATATAACCCCTTTCATTTTTATTTAAATATTTCTTTAAATCTTGAATATGTTTTTGCTTTAGAACTACCATGTACTAATCTATTAAATTTAAATATTTTTTAATTTCTAGAAGATCAACATCTCTGAGGGATATCCACAAACTAATCCATAAAAATCATCTGTAAATTCAAAGTCTAGGTTTTCATTATTATAAACATTTTGTGAATGAATACGTGATTTATTTTCTGAATTAAATATAACAGAAAGTTTTGTTTATTAATTGTTATTATTTGATATCCTTCAGATTAATATGAAATGTAGGTTTATTGTTTTACTTAAACTCACTTAATTTTAGGATCAAGTATAAGAGGTTTTTATTTAAATCTTCCCCACATGGTTCTTATTCTTTTAAATCTTGTTTATCTTCCAACTCTTTAATTTTAAAACTTCCAACTCTTTATAGCTTTAATTGTTGGCCCTGTGTTGTTGTTGGATTACCTCATTTAATATTATAGATTCAGCGTGTTTGATGTATCTTTTTTATTATATTTATCTTGTTCGATTGTAATTTTTTAAAAGTGCTAATCTTTCTTCATATACCATTTTAATGGTATTAAAAATGGTATCATTTTGTAAAGGATCCGTTGGAAAGGGTTTCAAGTATAACCTCCTTACCTTCCATTTTTAATTTTACAAAGACATCCATTCTTTAAAGATTTACATATTTTTTTAAATCATCTTTATCTTTTGAAGATAAAGATTCAGATGTAGAAATTTGATTTTTTAAAAATCATTTAAACCACGACCTTTATAAGGATCAAGATAGAGACCCCTTCCCTGAGACTTTTGCAGACTCCCTCATATGGATTAAGATAGAGACCCTTTCCAACGGACACTCCCCCTTTAGCTTGATCCTTCTTCATTGAATCGATTTCAGTTTGTAGTTTTTCTTTTTCTAGGTCTGTCTTTTGAGATTCTTTAGCTTTTTGACTGTAGTTGCAATTCCTCCAGCTATTCCAGCAGCACCTGATAGTCCGGCAATGATTGCAGGTATTAAAGCAGCTAATGGAAGAACCTCCAGATTTGGAGGAACTTCCCTATATGTTTCTTTAACTTGTTCTTTTACATGTTTTCCAATAAATATTTTTTACCAGAGATTACTACTGATTTATTTTTATTTTAATTTATTAATTCTTGCAAAGATTCCTCTGTAGGGTTTTGTGTTGTCATTTTATAATAAATAAAAATGGATACTTGGAAACCAATTTTAAATAGACATAAATCTAAATTTAATAATAAAGTATTTCCTGATATTTTAGATGCTTAATTATTGGATCTTCTGGATGTGGAAAGAATGTTCTTCTTATGAGAATGTTATTAGAAGATGGTTTTTTGGATTATAATAATTTAATCTTTTATTCTACAACCATTAACCAACCGGAATTACAACTTTTGAAATGTGGATTTGAAAATAATTAACTAAAAAAGCTATAATTGATATTTTTAAAAATCAACATACATATCCCGAAGAGGTTTTTCATCCTTGTGATATGGTTGATTGGTACAAGGAAAAGATTTTAGAATCAGATATTAGTAATAAAAATGATTATATAGGGGATGAATCCAGATCTTATTCTCTAATAAACCTGAAGATGTTTTACATTGTGATTTACTTCCTAAGATAAAAAGAATCTAGTTATATTTGATGATGTTGTTAACATGAAAAATCAAGAGATTCAAAAGAGTTACTTTACACGAGGTAGACATAATAATTGTAATGTTATTTATATATCTCAAACATATTATGCTTTAGATAAAAACTCTATAAGAAATAATTCTAATTGTTTTATATTTTTTAATTAGACAAGCGTGATAAGAATATGATTTATAATGATTTATTTTCAAATGTTGAACCTGATAAGAATATGTTTGATATGTTTGTTGATAATCATTGGAAAGAAAAATATAATTATATTTATTTGGATAGAGAAGAAGCTGAAATGTGGAAAAGTTTTTTTTAACTTGTTTCTGTAGTTCATTATTATAAAATCTACCTAATATTTTTTCATTATTTAAATCGAATGATACCATATGTTTATGGAGTTGTATGATGTATTTTATTTATAATAAAAATTTCATTTGTCCATTTTGCTGTGAATCCTTTTTCAAATTTATTTTTATATTTAAATATTCTTACGCGGTCACCAATTTTAAATTTTGGTTTTATAGGGGTTGTATCAACAATAACATCATTTTCAATATTTACCACTTTAATGGTTTCAGGATTCAAGGAAGCATTTAAATGTGTTGATTTTATAGAACTATGTACATCATTATTATATTCATTTACAATCTTTTGTAACAATTCATTGTTCCATTTTTGTTTTCCAATAGCAGTAAAATATTTCCACATTTTATTTTTTTAATGTTCTATTTAATCTTTCAACCACAACTGCTTTTCCTTCGTTTTCTGTTGAATATAATTTAATATCATTTTCATTTAAAAACTTTGTAAAAACTTTGTTATAAAATTCTGTTCCTTTATCACACACATAAATATTTTGGAATTCTTTGATATTCTTCAAATATATTTTCAAATGCTTCTGTATAGAATATCCTGTTTTATTTTCTAAACACCTTGCAAAAGCAAATCTTGTATATAAATCTATTACTGTTAAAATTATTTTATATTTTTTCAGGGTCTGATGATTTGGTTGGCATAAAGACTAAATCAGCAGACCATGTTTGATCTTTTTCATGTACTTGAACTTTTAAATATTTTTTATTTTTTCTAAATTCATGGTGTAATTCATTAGCATATTTTATTTCTGATTCTGTTGGGGTTTGTAAACTAGTCTTGGCTGTACTCTTGAGGGATCTTTCAATCTCTGCTTGTTCAATAATCTTTTTATTAGCAACATCTTTTGCTTCCCTAGGAAGTCTTGCACCCATGGTGATCGGACTGTGTCCTAAGCCTATGAAAATCTTACCTTTCATTGCTAATTTAACTAGAGCTCTTTGAATCTTTTCTTGGTTGATGGATTTTGGATACTATTTAAATCATGTATTAAATTCACATCTGCAACATGTCTATCTCTAAGATCTTCAGAGTTGTAAGCAATGTCATGTTTTAAAGCTACTTGATCAATTCTATTTATTGGTTCTTCTCCTTGTTTAGGATTATTATTTTCATCTAATCTAATATCTAATCTGTTTCCTGGTCCAGTATAATTGTGACGGAATAAATGTCTTTCACCTGGATATTTTTCTGTAGTAAAAGGTTTTACTATTGTAGATGTTGTTTTTGAAGATTGTAGGTCGCCTCCTGTAATATCAACTCTCGTATGTTTTTTAGTTTTGAGATGACTTGCTTTGTGATGTCTTGTAACTTGACAATTACAACTTTCACATGTCCAATATTTACTCATTTTAAAAGTTTTTTTATGGGGGAATCTACTTATGAAGAATCTCCCCTAACATTTTCAATAATTGAAATCTTTCCACCATATAATTTCATTTCTATTTTCTTTTCTTCTAATATTAATGTATATACTTTAGCTTAAAATTAGAATCCTTTGTTACATGAAGTGTAACATCAACATTATTTATGGCTAGGCGATCATCTTGATCTGAAACATTTATACAAAATATAGAATATAAATTTTTGAAATCTTCTAAACTTAATTGCGGTTCAACTTTGAAATCATAACATGTTTCAATATAATTTAGATATGGGAATATGTTTTCATTATTTTCAATATTAAATTCCATTCTATTATTGGATAATAAGAACTATTTAATTGAATTTGGATTGTTTTTTAAATTATCATTTCCAATCTTTTGAATAAACAATTTGTTATTTTTTTTGAAATGATGGATCTGTTTCTTTGAATCCAATCAAGATATATCTTGGTCGGTATGCTAAATTTGCCACCTTTATAGAATATGTTGAACCCTCTGTCATACTAAATTCACTACAGTTCTATTTAAATAATTTACATTTATAGACTTGTGGAATTTAATCTTTCAAGGAGTTTGATTTCAGAATGTGGATTTAATGTCCATTCAGGTATATGCAATTCAAGTGTTGATAATTTTAATTTAGCTTTTGTATCTGCAGCTCCATAGAACAATCTTTTATCACCTTCTAGTCTATTACAGATGAGTTCTATAAAAACATTATGGAGCACCCGGTTATAGTTTTGAAGGAATCCGAACAAGTGTTTTAATTCAAAATAACCTTCAAATTTTTTCAACTTATAAAGTTCAACTCTTTTATAGTAAGCAATAATTTATATCTAAACCATCTTTATCTAAATCCCCTTTATTAACATCAGGAATCCAACCTGTTAATTCAACCATATTCGTTTTATAATCACAACCAGTTAAAATAAAATTTAACATTGTAGAATATACTCCTGGATGCAAAACAGTTTCAATTTCTGATGATCCTAGTTTTAATCTCATGTTGGAGAATAAATTTGGAAAGAAATTATTTTCTAGGGTTATATCTTTGTTTGCTTCAATTTCTAATTCAATTTTATAATATAATTTGGCATTACAAATATCTATTGGGTTTGATGTTTGAAGAGATTGAAAAACTATATCACACCTACGATTTAAGTTTGCAATAGATCCTGAAGTTGGCGAGATTTTTAAAATATCATTTTTTTTAATTTCATGAGTAAATTCTTTATTATAATCAAGATTTAATTTATTTTTTTCTTGAATTTTGAGATTTATATTATTCATTTTTATATATTAAAATTAATATATCCAATAAAAAAAATATTTATAAAATGACTGACTTAATTGAAAGAATGAGAAATGAATTGAATGAAGTTAAACATAAGAGAATGAAAAGAAGAGAAGAAGAACCATTAGAATATATCAAAGAGTTGATGGTAGAGAATGAAAAGTATCGACATTTTTTATATGAAAGCTGTAGAAGTTGCTGAGATAAGGTTAAAGAAAATGAAACAATTACGGGAAAGAGTTAAAGAACTTGAATCGATTATTTATAGTTGTAAAATGACAAAATTTGAAACCTGATAGCGCAGTGGGCTAGACTGGCAAAGTGTTTCAAATGGGATAGTGGTTCAAATCACATCTGAGGTTAGTTTTTTTTCTAACATAAAATAATATTAAAAATTTGAAAATAATATTGAAAATAGTGGTGGGTATCTTATATTTATATTTTATTTTATTTATTTTTATTTTATTTTATTTATTTTTTATTTATTTTTTATTAATTAAAAATTTAAAAATGACAAAAATCCGAACTCCGATAGCGCAGTGGGCTAGACTGGCACAGTGGTTCAATGCTAGCGGTTCAAATCACGTCTGGAGGTTAGTTTTTTTTCAACATAAAATAATATAAAAATTTGAAAATAATATTGAAAATAATTTTGAAAATAAATATTAAAAAAAATATTAGTGTGGGTATCTTAGGAAATAAATCTTGTTTATTTTATTTATTAGTAATTAATTAATTTTTAAACATAAATATGAAAAAAAAAATATTGAAACGGGTGATGGTGGCGAACCGGTAATTATCGCCACCAGTCTTTCGAACACCCCCGGATCGATTCTATAATGTGCACATTTATTTCTTGGTTGTTTTCGGACCTCTTTCGGATTCGCTTTCGAATTCATTTGTACTTTCGAGGCAGCACACTTAAAACGCCGATGAAATCGACTTCGTGGCGAGAAGCGAATAATAAGGTGTGCTGCTATTATCGAATTGATTCTGATATATGAGTCTGGCTAGCTTTGTATATTGGAATAGATTTTGATAAACGAAAGAGGTTGAAATAAAAAAAAAACAAAAAATGATCCGGATCAAAAAAAAACTGTGATAGGACAGTGAAAAAAAAAAAAATACCACTGTCCTCTCAGAGCAGTTTTACTATTTTCAATAAAATTTTTTATTCTTCAAGATAAGATTTATAAAATTATAAATTAGTCAAATAGCAACTTGCTAGTTGACATTCTCAAGTAGTGTGTTTATATCCCTAACGACCAGCAAGCCGACAACGTTTTTCATAGTTTTATCAGTATTTTTTCCCGGTTTTGTAGCTTAAACGCATATGTTTTTAAATCTTGCAAAATAAGGAAAATAAAAAATATGCGTTTTTAAAGGGTATTTAGTGTTTTTTATACGTTTTTGGGGGCAAAAATGGGCATCAAACATTAAAACAGTGGAGGGTTGTGGTCGTTAGGGATATATCCCCACTACTGACAAGTGTAGAATCGGAGAGAGAGAATATCAAACAATAAATTAATTTTTCTGGTAACTTCTTTTGAACTTAAATTTGAAAAATACAAAATTAATTTTTGAGTGTAATTATTATATTTTATATAAATAATACGAAATTATTTAATATTTCTTTAAAATAAATGAAGACAGATTTTTAAAAACAACATCAGATGCTATACGTCATGCGATCGGACTTATTACATGATTATTTGAAAGCTTAGTTGTATACGTTGTCGTGAAAGTAGAAAAAATTGTTTGCAATGGTTTGTAGTGTAGTGACATACAACTAATTCGAATAAAGATTTCATTCAAAAGGACATTGAAATAAAATAATGGAATATATCTGCTCCAGTAGTCAATTTTCCAATGAAAGGACGGACACTTGATATGACGATTGTACGGAGATTGTTGATGATCTTGAATTTTAGCATGTAAACTCCAGTATCGTACGATGTGAAAGTATTTGGATCTTTGTCTGGAATAACTTTGTTAATTAACTCCTTTTGGCTGAAGACGGATGGGTAGGTCCTGTTCTCGTAACGAATTTTATCAGGATAATCGCTAGAATTAAAAATTAGTGTTCCAATGTAAATTTCTTTGGTTGAATAGATGGTGTTGATGATCATGACCATCATCAGAAAGAACATTGCTAAGAAAACGAAGGTTTCAGTTTCTTGAATGTCTGGCATATTTTCTTTATTGGTTCTGATGAGATTTAATGCTTGGGAAGTTGAATGAATCATTAATTGTTTTTTTATTGATTTTGATTTTTGGAAGAAAAGTGAAGATTATTTAAACAATGAATTTACTTTGATTTAGTTATAATTAATTTAATTTTAATTTAGTTAATTTAATAATATATTCTAAGTTCAATTATTAAATTGATAAAAGTGGGAGTCAGGCGCACTACATGCAGTGCCTCCGATATGAATAAATATATTAATTTACTAGTTAAATTACAAATTCATTGTTAGTCACGTTGTTTAAATATTCATTCTACTTTCGAACATCGCCATATTTTATTTCAAAATGTATATAAAATCATTGGATTTTATCAATTTGAAGAAAGTCTGTTTCCTCCGAAGATATGTCATTTCTTAAACCTAATATTACAATATTCGAAACATTACCTCGACACACAGGCCGCCGTTTCACTTCTATCTTGGATTCATTATGGTATCAACACCAATTTTTCTATTCTTGATGTACTCTTGCGCCATCAATATTGGAAGTTATATTAATAAAAATACCAGATCGCATTACAAATCCTCAAACGAACGTCACATCACATCGGATTGGAGCTATATGAAATATAATTGGATCAATAATTACTTATTGATCTTGAATGACAAATCAATTGTTTATGGTAAATTAACTTTATCGGATCCTGGATTTTCTTATGAATATATTTTAAATATCGGCTTTATGTTCCTACAGGGTTCATCAAAATATAATCCAAAATATTAATTTGATTTCTAGTATTTCTCAGGTAACTATTGGTTATATATCGGTACTGAGGAGTATTGGAGGTTTTAAGTTGAAAGGAAAGTAGCCAGTACTTTTAACTACTTATTTTGTTGCAATCCACTTCATTTGAGTTGCCGACCGCTGTACTAGGTAATTGCCAGGTAACACTTTTTAACACTTTTTGTAACAACTAAGTTCCCTAAATCAATCACTGGCACTTTAACAATCTTCATGAAAGTTTTATACTCTTTATGTTGTCAATAAAATTTTAATTAATTAATTAGCATTTTTATAATTATGATAATATTCATATTCAACTTTCCGTTTGTTATCACACTCACACCTTTTTCTCCCCCTAGAAATATTGATTTTTTGATTTTAATTACTTTGCACTGCGGTTTTTGTGGATTTTATTTATAATAATTATTATAAACAAAATATTACAATATTCATTAATTAAGACTTCCAATGGAAGTGGCATAATAATTGATATTATTTAAGCGATATTTAAAATTATTTAACACTAGATTTACAGACGGAGTCAATTTGACTCATTTAAAATTCTATTGCTATATATATATATATATATATATATATATATATATATATATATATATATATATATATATATATATAATACTGATTTATTATTTTTTGAATACATATACTCTCCTCTACCGACTCTCTCATTTCGCATATCTAATTAGGTATACCTATTTTTATGGCTATTTTTACCCGTAAATCTAGTGTTAAATAATAAATTGTTATTTGAAAAACACTTATAAAAATAAAATAATTCTAACATTTGGCTCAACTTCGTCGTCATAATATTTATACGGATTTCCTTTCCTGTCGATTAAATATTTATTAAAATTCCAACTTACTTTTCTAAAAATCAATAATTATTATTTTTCAATCGAAATTCAATCGAAAAAGCACCTTAGCAATTTCGCTTGTAGAAAAACAAAAACTGGATGCGCATTATTGCCAATTACGTCGACAGTTTTAAACAACTCAAACTGGGCGTTGAACTGACTAACGACAAACTTTCTAATCTCTTGATCATCCCAGTTGAGATTTTTCTAATAATTTTAAAAAATTGAAAATTTTTTTTGAAAAAAACCGCGTAGAAAATACTAATAAAAAAATAATAATTAAATTTTGCACACAAGTCCCAGACTTGATCATGATATGGGTTTGTAATTCAATATCGAAATTGAAATCTTTTCAATAATAATTGTTTTTCTGAATTTTATCTAGATTTCTTTTTTCCATTTATAAATATTGTTACAAATAAAAATTTTAAGCAAAAATCAAACTATTCAGTTACAAAGGAAACAAAATTTCAAGAAATTGTTAACCGAAATTATCAAATTTATTTTAATTAATTTAAACAAATTAACACTTTGATGATCGGTGATAATTAGTAATTGGTTTATTTTGTGATAATTAAATATTATGCGGTTTAAAATATTTCTCATGAAAAAATAATAGAAGTTGAAAGATTGTAAGCAGTGATGGGATTCAATTTTTTTTGGAATCGGCACGTTTTCGAAATTTTTATTGATTTGTAAATGTAAAATCCGTACGCACTTACTAGAACTTATTAAGAACCAATACGGACGTTCCGGCTGAATCCAATAACTGATAATAGGTAAATGTGAGCTATGTAGTACATTTTATTCTGATTGATTGATGGAAAGTATGACTTGTCCAACTGATTAATCATCTATTTATGCAAGACTTTAAAGTTGGTTTGTCAAGTTAAAAGCATGAGTCATAATTTTTTTCGAAGACACAATAAAATAACAATGAGAAATCAAATAAAATTATGTGAAGATAATCATTTGGGTATGTAGAGTTATTGTTGTTCTTTCCATTACATATAAAATATACTTAGACACGGTAGTAATGCCCTAGGCAAAGATTATTAATGAGGCCTTCAAATTACTTGAAAGACCTATAGAACTTATATCATATGAACTAATAGCATTTTATTGATACTTGGATTATTGTGCGAGGTAGTTGTATAGTTCATCTTAATGATAGACAAAAAGTCAAAATGACATAGGAAAACAAAAAAATACGTATTTATTTCTAAATTGAAAATTTTAATTGTTTAAATGTACTGCACCCTAGTGTTTGAAATTGAAAACACATTTTCAACTTCAGTCAAACTGAGTATTATCTAATATTCCACTGTAATCGGATATATGGCTTAGGAAGATACTGTTCCGGTCAAAAAGGTCTTAAACTGAATGATTATCACATAACTTGCAAAGAACATAATAATAATGTCCGATTTAATAAAGAATTTGAAGACAGACTTTAAAGATAATGAAAATTGGTGTATCAATATTAAGATTCAAGGTTACCTTTTGACACCATTGATGTTATGTCACTAATTTGGTGAAGATGAAGCACGTATCAATGAATGAAGAGGATATCGAAGCTGTCAGATATGATATCAAAAGATAATTATTTAGATGTATATGTTAATTTCCGGATCCATGAAAGATGAAGTCCGAATTTCAACTTATCGAAATAAATTGTATCATAATATGCATTTAGTGAAAGCCAAATTTTTTTTAGGTGTTGAATATGAAATTGGTATACTTTACATGTTCATAATTGACGCTGGTGCTAGGAAAGTCATTCAGCCATGATTGTTCTTATATACTTGGTAATGAAAAATGAAATAATAAAAGTCAATAAAACGGAAAGCAGAAATACATTATTTAATGGTGAAGTTGAGGAATTCGAGTTACCGGATGATATTTTAAAAGTGGAAGTCTTAATAAGCGAATGGATGGAAATTTATTTGTTTTATGGAGAGAGGTTAAATATGATGTGTTTTGTCAGCAACAGCCCACCTTAAATTATGAGGCATTATCAACCTAGAAAAAGAAGATTTAGGATAAATTTGAATTAAATATTTATTTTGACTTGTAAATCTCAAATTGATTGTAGATAACCAGAGATTAACCGTTATTACCTACTTTCAGGATGGAAGTATATCTGATGATGGCAATTATATTACTACGTATTTTTAAAAACCAACAACAAAAGTTGTCAAAAGTATACATTGTTATGCTTATACTATAAGCCTTAGGGCATGTTCAATTTGAAAATTTTATGCCTATAGTCTTTTCTTCCTCGCACTAATTATATAAATGTTAGGCATTGGGTTCATTACAGATGAAATAAACATAAAAAAACTCATGAAAAGTGAATAAAATATACCGTTGTTTTAGAGTTGTGAAATAATTATGGTAGTAACAAGTATGGCAATAATTAGAATGTCAAATTAGGTTTTAATTTACACTAGTAACCAGTGAATATTAACAATTTTAAACTATTAACAAATCGACGCAAAATGCAATTTGACGCATTTCAAGACAATCCATAGATTGATTAGCAATTGAATCATAAACTTGAAACCATAGAAAACGTAGAAATGAACTTTTGCATTATGATTAAAATATATTGCATGTAAATTTGGAATCAAATATCTATTAATAACTAATTTTGAAATAGCCCCTTAAAACACAAAAAACTCCCATTGCCCCCTATAAAATGAAATTGCCCTCAGTGAGGCATACACCCCACATTGAAAACCACTGCCTATAGACGTTCATGGTATCTATTGTATTAGGATGACACACGATGTTAAAGATAAAGCTGAACTCAAAAAACTGCTTATTTATTAAAAGACTAATAATAGATATAGAAGGTAGTTTCAAAATTATTACATCATGCTGACAAATTATCCTTACGTAATTAATATTATAAATATGTACACATGTAATATGTCAATGTCAATCACATGTTTGATATTGTATATTACAGACGATCAACGTGGTAATATAGAAATCAGCCAAACGTACGTGGTCCATAAATAGCATTGAATCGACTTATTCATTCAAATAATGGAAATCTGTTTAAAAAATAATTTCTTTATTCTTTTAGAAAAGGAAAAAAAACCTAAGTAATTACGATTTCAAATATTGAAAATTCTATTAGGAAAATTTTCCAATTGTAAATGAAATCGAGACAGGAAAAAAAGAAATCTCATTTCAATTGATGTTAAATTTAATAGATTTTTAATTGAAATTACATAAATATTTTTGGCAGTAGTAGATAAAATAAGACATTTTATATTTTCGAATTTATAAAAAATGAAATTTTCCATGTAAAAATCATTTGAATTTATTATGGGCAACATTTATTGAGACGGTCATGTGGAAAGCCAAATGTTTATTGACACTGTAAAATAATTGTCTCATTAAATCAGGGTAGGCCAGGTTCAGCTTGCAATATCAATTTATTTGCTCTGTAGTTAGTCAGGGACCCACAAAGTTTCATGAAACAATCAAATCGCTCCCCGTACATTAAATATGTAGAAATTATACATATTTGAGTATCACAAAAATGGAATATATTGTGAAATAAAACCCTATTAAATCAGAGTCACAGAAAGTCATTTGAAATTGAATTGCATAATAACTTTAATCTCACCAACCGGGAATAAAGAAAATAACTTTTTCTTTGCGATCTCTTTGAAGATTCATCAAAATTATTATCTTTATCAATATTGCCAATTTTATCAAGCTTTATTTCTACACAAGGAAGCGGCTCGATTTCTTTTAAAATACCTTAATGTCTTTTTGGAAAAATTTCACGAATTTTGTTTACTTTATTGGGGTTAGCTGGCTGTCGGTAGTTTAACAAATTAATAGCTACTATTTGACTCTGAGCGTGTTTTATTCAAAAACAATAACGAATTCCAAATAATATAACTTTATTGAATACCACAAATGGTTATAACGATTACAATGACACCAATTACTCAATGCAACTCAAATGTATTCGGGTGCTTATTACAACCATTCGGGAAGAATATCACTTTGGGAACACTTTAATTATACGACCACTTAACTGCTGCTAGTGGTTGACACCTCGCACAATTAATCAGGTTACTTTCTTGCCTTGAATTAGGACTTTAACAATTTCTTATGGTTAATTTGATTATCACTAGGTTATTGATTTTCCGATTATATTTGCTTTTTTTAACTCTTTGGCTGTTTCGTTTTCCTTTTTTATTAACTAAAGTTTCGATTTCACTTCTTCTCCTTTCAGATTCTCAATATTCCGTCTTCTATAATATCTTCTTTTAATTCGATTTCTCGAAATAAATTTTCTCCTATCTCTTGCAATTAATTTCTCTCTTTTATACCTTGCCATTTCCTGACACTGTTCTAGTGATTTATTTATTATCTTGTGTAAATTCCTAAAGATTTAAATTCCCAAATTGTTTTTGGTTTTGTATTCCTCATTTTCATTTTTCACTTATTAATTAAGAACGACATCGTCACGTTTCATTATTCGATTTCATTGATTTTTTGCTATCTTTTCAGTTTTCCATTTTCTTCGCTTCATTCATTTTTCCGAATTTGAATGCTTGACATCATTTGTCGAATCCATTTTCTCCCGATCATTTTTACTCATTTTGGAATATTATTTAATTTTTTGTTATTCAGGTATCCTCAATAATTTTTCTTTAGATATTAAATACCATGTGTATCCAAGATTGTTTTTTTAACATTTAGAACGGTATCAAAATTTATAAGGAGCACGTTATAAGGTCCAGATAAATTTGAATTGAAAACATTTTATAAATTTTATTTTTATTTAAAAAAATTTTAAGTAATAATTTAATTTTAAAAATTAAAAAGTTTTTTATTCATTTAAAAAATTTTAAAAAATTTAAAACATTAAAATTTTTTTTAAATTTTTTAATTATATTAAAAAATTCTTAAAATATTCATTTCGTTTAATCAAAATTTTAAAAATAATTGTTTTTATTTATTTAAAAAAATATATTCATTTTATGTAAATCAAATTTAAAAATTTACTCCATTTAAACAAAGTTTATTTATCTGTGCCACCTTGTCGATTGCGCTGATCATTTAATCTCCTATGTCTATTAAACCTAGACAATGATTCTCTACGTCTAGAATTTTGTGTTTATAATAATCCAGATAAAAAAAATCAAAACAACATAGAAGGAAACCCCAGACTCTCTTTTCATAAAGTAAATCAGTGTCAAAATTTCATAATTTTCAAATGAAAAATAATAAAAATTCAACTGACTTCTCGACCAAATTGAGCACAAGGAAATGCTAATATGCATAAACCTCTATGGAAATATTGGCTGTGCAATTGTTGCATCTGCTGGTAATAATGATGAGTAAATCGTCATTTGCATGCCGTATTTACTACTAATACAACTTTTCCCCTAGAAAAATATTTTTTCAGTTTTTCAATTTTCTTATTTATTTAAATAAAAATATATTTAATAAGAATAGTCTCCATTAATTGATAAGAAATAAATTAAAATCACTTTTTAATTTTTTTAAATAAAACTAAATAATTAGGTTGATAAAAATTAATAAATACATAATAAAAAAAATATTTGAATTAAATTTATTTTTCTATGAAAACTGATGTTGAACGAAGGTTAATATAAAATTAAAATATAATAAAAAAAACAAAGTTGATTAAAATCTTATTTTGAATATAGACCAAAATATAAAATTAATATAAAAAGTTAATAGAAAATTAAAATGTAATAAAAAAAACAAAGTTAATTAAAATCTTATTTTGAATATAGACCATTTGAAGATAAGGAGGATGGGGAAAAAAATTTAATTTTTATTTACATAAAGAATTTTAATAACATTATTGTTTCAATAATAAAAATTCAGCTTAAATACAAATACCGATATTTGGTAAATTCAACCGGCTTTGAGTCTATGTCTATAGCTGTAAAATCATAAAATGATTTATTTTTTACATCATCTTTCTAAAATAAAGAATTTATTACAAAATCATTTTCAATTCTGACAAACTTCTATCAAAACTTTACATTAAAAATTACTTGTAAATTAACGGATGAAAGGGCTTTTCCCACTTGACCATAAAGCAATATGGAAATAGTTTTCAATTTTTTGAACATTTGATGCGCAATAATTTATAACAGCATTTGTAGTAGTTAAATTAAAAATGGTTGCATTTATTTCAATATAACAAGGGTCAGAAAATAATTTATTAATGAAAAAACTTTAATGAAAGTAATTAATGTTTTTAATTTTTGTTAATAAGAAAAAATATTAATTAAAAATTTTAATTTCAAATTTAATGTTTTTTATTTAATTTTGATTATGTTCAGTTTGTTCTATTAATTATTAAAAATATAATTTGATAACAGTCTAAAACAATTGAGTTAAATATATTAATTAACTTTCAACAAAAATTCACACTAAATATTTAATAATTGAAATAGAAATTTGAATTTAACACTAATAAATGTCAAGGTCGTACTATTATTTTTTTACCGTATATACTTGTCCTAAAGTCGATTTTTTGGAAAACATTTCGAGAGAAAATAGGGTTGTCTGCTTATGGACGGGTTGCACATAAAATTTATGCAAGAAATTATAAAATATTATTAAACATGCATTTACCTTATTTACACATTTTATTTTTTTTATGAATGTTTTAAAATAAAGCGTCTGAACTTTAAATTTTGAAGTGTTGATTTAATGAACTGTTTCTATTTCAACCACAAATTTTAATAAACGGGCTTTTGGTTTTTTAAGAACATATAAACATAGATTTCATTGTAGTCCTTCATGAAACGTACATACAAAGATGGGTAATTATTTTAGTGTAGAAGTCATAGTTATATTTATCAGAGGTTTCAAGTCCCAAAGTACGAAAAAATATATTCTGCTCGATTGTGTAGATGTTACAAGCAAAATACCTCACCTAACCATCCAAACCAAGCCATGCTTTAGAAATCAGCTTGTGTACAAGTCGTACACCTTTTATACTTTCCTATTCCAACAGTTAAGCACTTGGGCATTTCATTTAGTACAATTACAATACATGTAAAATCAAAGAGGTCATTACAAAGTCGTTTTGTCAGATATTGCATTACTTTATAATAAAAAAGATCTTAAGGCGATCTGCATTAATTCTCTTAAAAAATTCTTCTCTCTTGTAATATATTTTAACTTCTTTTCTAACTAATTCTAACTTCTATGTCTTCCATTTTATAGCTTTCCCCATTTGCGGTACTTGAGATAATTTTGTTTTCCATTTTCTTTTTCCTCTGTATTCACCGCTATTTCAGCCTTATCCCTGATAAATGTCGAGATATGCCTTGTTTTTCCTTTTTTCGTGTTGTGCCGACTTTTCCTGCCATTTCGCTATCTTTGACAAGCTGGCAGGATACGGCTTTTCCCATATTTTTGTTATTTCTAGAATTTGAAATTTCTCCTTAGTTTATACTTCTTAATTAACAATGACCTTTGCTTTAATTTCTTGTTTGTTTTCTTTTATTCGATTTATCTTTCTCATTTTTCATTTCTTTTTACCTCCGTTTTTTCCCCGAGTTACCATAGGTCGTCCCGTTTGACATGAGGATCTTCCCCATAGGTAATTTACTAATTTATTATATTATTTGCTATTTAGGTATCCTCAACATTTTTGTTTGTTGATTTGTTTGCCACCTTTTGCAGTTTGCATAGCCTAAACCGGCGCAGATAGATAGTTGAAAAATTAAAAAATTTACAAAGCCTCAAACTAGAAAGAGATTTTCTCGATACCTCGATATTAAGTACAACATTTATTTTATCATAAATTGTGCAAATTTGACGTTACAAATGTTATATAGTTATTTGTAGCTTGCCCATTTTCAATTATTTTCAAGTTTTCTGAATAATTTAGTTTTATTAAGGATGGAGATGGGTAAGTTGAAGAAGACGGAAAAATTAATTTTTTTGGACGAACTATGTTAAGAAGTTAAATATTTCAATATTTTAACTGAGGGAGTTGGTCCGGAATTTAAGAACTTGAGCATTAAAGAATCTTCATTGTTTAATGATTGTTTAATGATTTTAACCCCTACAAATGGCATGGCAGTAATTATGAACAATTCATTATTAATAATAATTAGCATCTGAAGAATGGTAACATATGAATCATTGAAGTCTATTCGGGAAAATACGATTCGGTACCCACTTGAGTTTTTGTATACTCTTAACTTAAATTACTCCAGGCTTTATTTGTTACACAATGTTAAACCTTAAAAACAGGAAACTCTTTTAGATTTTATATTGTAACTATTAATATTATGCTAATTATGTGAAAATTGAAACTTAGTAATTTATTAAAACATTAATTTATAAGAAAAATATAACCATAGTGAAGTATTGGAATACAGCTGGTTGAGCTACACTATNTCTAAAAGAGTTTCCTGTTTTTAAGGTTTAACATATAGAGAGTTTAATTTATAGAGCAATTATTCATTTATTACTGCTTCATCTTATTCTAAGATATGAAAAAATGAAAAATATTTCAAAACTTACTTTTTGAGGGTTTTTGTTGTTTCAAAAAAAAGAGATTCTTGCTTTTTGGTTAAGATTTAATACTGCCTTTACCGGAACATTTTATCGTTTTCTAAAACATTTTAAAACTATTTTGTCGTAATAAAAAAAATTAATTAATTGATAAAAATTGTTTTTATAAATTTAAAAAATATACTTTCGTTTTATTTGTACAACTTTTAAACATTCATTTATATTTATTTTTAAACTGAATAAAAATTCTTTTCAATATTTAATTATTATCCAATCGCTGATCGAGTAATTCCATTCAAAAGCAATTTGATTAATATTTGTATAAAAATTGAAAATAACATTTTTAATTAATTTTAAATATTTACAGTTATGATAAATGAAAAATTTTGTGTTGCAATAATATTTTTCGTGAAATTTTCCGTTTGTCTTCGAAACAAAGAAATTATTTTTATTGGCAAAAGTGGACTCGTAAATATTTGGCCGTTTAAAAATCAGGTCGCTCGAGTTGATGGAGATATATTTCTTGGCGGATTGATGATGATCCATTTACGGAGTGAAGAAATGGTCTGTGGAGTTATTGCTGCAGAAGGCGGAATTCAGGCTCTGGAAGTGATGGTATACACTATTAATAAAGTGAATGAAATGAAAATTCTCGGAGACCTAAAATTGGGAGCATATATTAAAGACGATTGCGATCGGGATACTTATGGACTTGAACAAGCTGTTGATTTTATTAAACGTGAGTTTCATTTAAATTTTGAATAATATTTTAATAAGTATTTTTTGATAAATTTATTTTTTGAAATTCTATGAATTGTATTTTTAAATTTTTCAAAAAAGGTTTATTCAATTTATGGCATAAAATTAACAATACGTCTAAATTATTATTATATAAATCATATTGTTTAAATTATTTCTTTCTGTTAATGTTCACAGAATCTCAACTTGATGATCTTATATAAATAATGATAACACTGATTAATAAATTTTATTTATTATAACAATTAAAAACCAGTTATTTCAATTTATGCTGTTTGTAACTCGATTTTTTGCATGCCCTAGTTTAAATTGTAAATGTCAATTACTACTAACTGAGACATTCTTCTTGAACTCGACAAAATTTGGGCCGTGTCTGACTAAGAAATCACCTATATCACCTATATCACCTATATCACTCAGCAATCGTGTTTGAGGCATCTAAAATTCTCATTAATTTTTTATTATGCTTTTAAATGTTTTGACGCAACTTTTACATCTAAGAGTAATTATTATTATTTTTTATATTACAGGGTTATTCCCTATTATAAAGCGACTATTCATAATTATAAATCATTTATTCAATATTCTAAATCATTTATATAAAATTATAAAGTAATTATTCAAAATTAAAATTAATTATTCTAAATTATAAATTAATCAAAATAATTTCGAATAATTAATTTATAATTTTGAAAAATGATTTAGAATATTGAATAAATGATTTATTATTATGAATAGTCGCTTTATAATAGGGAATAACCCTGATTTTATTTATTAAAAAATTGATTATGAATCAGTAAAGATATAAAAAAACATCGATATATTTACTTATTTATAGTCAATTTTTTAATAAATACGTCAAATAAAAAGAAATAATAGGAGAAGTTCTTATAATATTATATTTATTATTATTAACACCTGAAGTGTTTATATGTGGTTTCTGAGTTGTTATTGAGTAATTTGGTCGGTGGAATTTTTTTTTAAAAATTTTTCCTTAAAAACTACTTCGATCTTTTGAGACTTGCAAATTAAAAGCTGAATAAATAAAATTAGAAATTTAAATTGATATAGATAAATTTTTTTTCCAAAGGCTTGGCGACCTACTCAAATCAAAAATCGTACAAATTCAAAGGTTTGTCCAAAAAAATTATTAACTTTTAAAAAATAGGACGCAACGGTGGTACGAAAACTCATTATCTGGTATCCTCTACATCTGGTGATGATAAAATTCCATTGTTCAAGCATATTGTCAATAGTATGGGCGCAACAGATTCAATAGTTAGGATATTTATTTTTATAACCAATCAAAAATGACGGATAAAATAACAAATTTTACAACGATTCTAAAAAAAATTTTAATTCATTTCAAAAGTTCTTTAATTACAAATTCTTTTGGAAACGCTTTTAAATTTTCTAATAATTTTCCTTGATATAAAATGATTTTAACAAAAAGCCTTTACGTTATCATGGCTTTTTCTTCAGATGAAGGCAGCATAAATTTGATCAATGTTCTTGTAAAATTCACAAAATTCGGTGACCTACTCATAGACGCTACGGCGGATGTTCATACGACAGTAATTACGTATACTGATAATATATAATATTCAAAACGGATACACGACGCATTACATTTACGTAAACTTTTGTTATTGATATCATTGGGAAAATATTAAATAAAGGTTTAGAATACATCTAATGATTTGTTAGTAAAAATAAATGAAATACTTTGAATAAATATTTTTTGCGTTATATTCGTCGATAGACACAAATTACAATAAACATTATATATACATTTTTCAACAATAATCCTGTGAGTATTGGGCGCGATAGCAAATGAACAAAAAGGCGTATTTTGAGGATTAATCAGAACTATAGATTGAAGCTACAATTGTTTTGTAGTTCCCTCAGGTAGAAGTTCAATCGATGTTGTGACAATGTTTTCAAAAGAACATCTTTGGTAATCATTTACTATATCAACATCATTATATTAAGGATGACTTGAGGAATGTAAATTAGTCTATACTAACTTTACTGAATCATCGCGGAGGTTTTAGTGGATATATTTGAACTTGTAAATTGATTGATTGATTACATTTTGAACTGCTATCGGAATCTTTATCATTCGGTGATGGAGAACAAATTCCTTTATATTTATTTCATTAACTCTCACACTTCAGTTCATAACAATTTATTGTATGAAGCTCTCTCCAATTTACCTCTTACATTATTGAACTCTTATAACAAATGTTTTAACGTTAACTTGACTTTGGAACTGTTCTTTCTCTTAATTGAGTCTTTAAAACTTAGAACCGATTTCTTTAGCACATCCTTTTTACCTATATTCATTGAGTGACAAGATTTGAGTTATTAATATTTTGTAAATCAAGACCTTCTTCCTTCCTGTTTAATGTTTTGTTTTCATTGTTCTTTTTAGAACAATTTCGTTTTCGAATTCATTTAATAACAGAAAAGATTCAACGAAAGAATTACTGGCTTTTCTCATTGTTATGAAACTTTTCTTCGACTCACTGATTAAGTTATAAAATTACTTTAAATCTGAATTTATATTTTTGTATTTTTTGTTTTAATATTGCACTGAAATATTTCGATATTTGAACATAGTTTATTTTCATCAATAGATTATGTTGAAGATTTATATTTATCGGCTCTGTCCTTGATTACCATTTCATTCTCATTTTAAAGAACAGAATATGAAATTCAAATAAGACTTTAATTCATATAAATTTCTATATTTTTAAAAATTTCTTTTTTTTGAACTTCATTTTCACAATTTCTTTATTTTCACACATTAATTAAGAAAACCAAATTCAAACTTAATTGAAGTCAAAACCTTCAAACAAAAAATTTAGCGAAGTTTTTATATACTTAAAGATAATAATAAATTCATAAATTNAATTCCTTTATATTTATTTCATTAACTCTCACACTTCAGTTCATAACAATTTATTGTATGAAGCTCTCTCCAATTTACCTCTTACATTATTGAACTCTTATAACAAATGTTTTAACGTTAACTTGACTTTGGAACTGTTCTTTCTCTTAATTGAGTCTTTAAAACTTAGAACCGATTTCTTTAGCACATCCTTTTTACCTATATTCATTGAGTGACAAGATTTGAGTTATTAATATTTTGTAAATCAAGACCTTCTTCCTTCCTGTTTAATGTTTTGTTTTCATTGTTCTTTTTAGAACAATTTCGTTTTCGAATTCATTTAATAACAGAAAAGATTCAACGAAAGAATTACTGGCTTTTCTCATTGTTATGAAACTTTTCTTCGACTCACTGATTAAGTTATAAAATTACTTTAAATCTGAATTTATATTTTTGTATTTTTTGTTTTAATATTGCACTGAAATATTTCGATATTTGAACATAGTTTATTTTCATCAATAGATTATGTTGAAGATTTATATTTATCGGCTCTGTCCTTGATTACCATTTCATTCTCATTTTAAAGAACAGAATATGAAATTCAAATAAGACTTTAATTCATATAAATTTCTATATTTTTAAAAATTTCTTTTTTTTGAACTTCATTTTCACAATTTCTTTATTTTCACACATTAATTAAGAAAACCAAATTCAAACTTAATTGAAGTCAAAACCTTCAAACAAAAAATTTAGCGAAGTTTTTATATACTTAAAGATAATAATAAATTCATAAATTAAAAAAGTTCGGTCAATTGAAAATGGCAAATTTAAACAAGCGTACGAAATGTTTAAATTATTTGTTGATAATTGTTTGGAGTAGATGAAGGCGAATTAGATTGACCCGATTTGAATTCTGCGCAATAGTTTCTTATTCTATGACTTTGTTGGGGTTTAACAAAAGAGGTACAAAAATGAGGTGAAAAATCAATAAAAACACCAAATTCACAATAATAAGTTCAAAATATTAATTAAAAAAATCAAAAATTTTAAAAATGAATACTTTTGGGGAAAACTGGTATGGGCGGATGCCGAACAATGAGACGAGTTCAAATATAATAAAATAAAATCAATGGTAGGTCCCTAGAAGGAATTAATTACAAAAAAAACTAAAATTAATTAAAAATTAATTAGCTAATGGAGAACCCGTGACAATGGAAACCCGAGCGATGTGAGAGAACTTGAATGGTAAACTAAGTTAGTAGAGGCAATTAAATTTGGGCAAGCCGTCAAAGGGGACGAGCAAATTCCTCAAAGTAATTAGAGCGACAAGAGGAACCCCGGGGAAATTGGATCTGAAATAAATTAACACAGTAATATCAAATTACGAGATGGGTATAAAAGTGACCGGCAAGTAAACAGAATAGCCAGTAGGTCGAAGAAACGTAAAATAATAGTTTAGCTAGAGTACAAAAAGGGAAAAATTGAACTTAGTTATAACTGAATATTTTCGAACCGAGCGTACCAGAAAGGGACATCTCCCGCTGGAAGATTAATCCCTGCGCGAGTTTTACATTGGTATTGAAAAGTGCAGAGCAAAAAGAGTTGTTTAAAGTGTGGTTTAAAGATTTTGTGTTGGGTTGTTGAACTTATTTTAAAAGGACACCAAGGAGTCAGACTGTGATACCGACTTGCACAAAATACACAACAACTTGTTATGATATTTTCTACTCTTGGACATTGATAAAATAAAATTTTTAGAGAAGTCTTATTGAGGACAAAATTTCTGGTTTACTAATTAAATCTGAAATTATATCGCTTCCAACAGAACTTTCTTTCAATTTCTCCTGCATTGTTTCAGATTTCTGTGATATTTTGTTGAATTGGTTGATTAAATTAACAAAGACTTCCCCTTACATCAGTAACAAAAAATCTAGTTGACATTATTATCTAAAATCTAAGTAGTTGAAATCATGAGACCCCCAATACTAATTCAACATTAATTAATCATTTATTTATGTATTATTAATTTTATATTTAATTAATTTTATTTTAGTCACTTCGTGGCCTAATTTAATGAAATTTACTATATGTAGTTTATAATTCAGAAATACCACCAGCCAAATGAACAAAGATAATTTAAAATTCCTTAATTTCAGACAGCAGCAAGTTACAGACAAAGTCCGATTGCAATGAAACGAAAAAGGATTCTAACCTCCCAACCATCACTGGAGTTATTGGGGCCTCTAGCAGTGTCACTTCGATACATGTAGCAAGCCTTTTAAAACTTTTTGATATACCTCAAGTAAATGATTTGTTATAATTTTTATCATTTTCGCCATTTATGCTATTAATATACGTACTTATTTTTTACTTATTTGTAAAGATAAGTTTCTTTTCTACAAGTCCTGAACTATCCGACAAAAACAGATTTCCATTCTTTCTGCGGACGATACCCTCGGATGCATATCAAGTACAAGTAATGCTGGAGATAATTAAAAAACTACAGTGGAAATATGTGTCTATAATTTATGAAGATTCCAACTATGGAAGAGAGGTGGACTTTCATTTAAAGCTTTCTCTATATGAAAAATATTTCTAGGCATTTAAAGCACTGCAAGAGGTTCTTAAAGATAACAGGATTTGTATTGCTACATCTGAAATTCTTCCGAGAGATTCAAAATTAGCCACAGTAAAAGAATACAAGGATAAAGTTCTCAGATTGAAAAAACATTTGAAAGCGTTTGATGGAGTAGGAGCTACAGGTTAATTTTTAAAAGAACTTTTTATTTAGCTGTGATAATGATAAGGTGTAATTATATTTGGATCAGATCAAGAAGTCGGAGACTTTATGATGGCAATTAAAGAACATAATTTGACTCACAGCTTTCATTGGTTAGGCTCAGATGGATGGTCGGGTAGAAGAGTTGCATACAAAAAGAGCTTATTTGAAGATAGCAAAGAGGAAGAGGTTCATATGATTGAAATTTATTTAAAATATAATATTTATCTAAATATTTAGAATTTCAACACGAATTTTCGACACAGCCTTTTTCAAGCGATTTTGATCATTAATTTTTAAAAATATAAGGAAAAAATAAATTTATTTTGCGTATAATGAGTATTTGTATGGTTACTCTATTGACTAGACATTTTCATTTATGACATTCTAAGCATTTAGGACGAAAAACAGATGAATATTTTATTCATTTATTTTATCAGAAAATATCAAAAAAAGTAGCTTTAGTTGTATTCGTATTCACAAGATCATTAATACGTGGAAGTATGAACATTTTTAAATATTAAATATGATTAAACTTTTCTTGAATTTTCTTCTTCCGTTAGTTCTTACCTGTACAAGCCACAACATGTGCAGCTACTATCTTTCATCATATGCATTCAACATATGCCGGTGATGTTACTATAATTAATGATCATGTTAATATTAATACTAATTTCGGTCTGTACGAGCACAGTGCACTAGAACCACTCACATCATTTACTATTTACATTTTCTAGGCTGGGCTTTGTTTTGACCTATAACTAATACTTTTAATATATATTCAGAAAGATTAAGTTGTTGTCCCTTGCAGTGATTCTACGATTTAATAGTAAAATCAAACAATTCCTATTCAGCTTACTGAGGTAATTCTTGTCCGTTAATTATGCTAATATTTATAAATTAGTCAAAACCTTTTTTAATAATAACTAATGAAAAAAAAGGTTTCGTCGCAGTTTCATAATCAGTATCTCCAATTTTTCATGAGATCAAATAATTTCTATTATTTAAGATTTCACTATTTTATCCTTTAAAATGATATTTTTTACCATGAATTAGATAAAGCTTAAATTCTCTGAAATAATTGTCAATCTTTTAGAAGCGCATAAATAAGATTCAACCGATAAAATTACGTTTATATGATATGAATCTGATACAACCCATAGAAAATAGTGATAAATTTGTTAACAATATCCAACAATTTTACTAAAACCGAATTTTTGAGTAATTCATTATTTTCAAGTATTGTTATAGAAATATCATCTGAATTTTGAGTGTGAAATACTTGAGATTTTCTCAATTTTTTAAATGAATTTAAAATTGTTTCAAAAAATTTAGAAATTTCCAATTTGGCATCGCTTACAAAATCACCTCAAGGGGGTTTTAATCTATTTTATTATCAATTAATTAATTACCCAAATATTAATAGATTTATTTTCAATAAGTTTAGTATGGAGAAACTCTTGATTTATAAAATTAATAGAATATTATCTAAATTGATAATTTAGATGTTTGTTTAATCGAATAACACCATTGATACTAATGTGAGGAATTTTAAATTACAAATTTAATTAAGGTTTAAATTTATATGAAATAATTGTAGTATTTGTTTTAGAATTTCATTTTTTTTGTTTCAGATTACAATTTATCTATAAGTTTTGTTTTGTTGGAATTTATATATAAATTTTAAAGCAAAATTTGAAGAAAATCTAGATAACACGAAAACTACTTTTGAAGGCTTCAGACGACATGATGTTAATAATGTACACAAAATGAAATATAGCCATAGGTAATTATTTGAATGCAAAGTGAATATCGGAAACAATCAAAAATTTCAAAATTTACTTCCGAATGGCTACACCTACAAAAGTATTAAAATATTTTCTAAATGAACACCATCCCAAAAAAAATGTAACACATTGAAATATAATGACAAAATCACAATATAACCACAAATATTACTTCCGATCATATTGTTGGGGTTCTAAAATGATTAAAATTAAAATTGAGTTATATTTGTAATTAAAGGAATGAGAGAAGTGTAAGACTGGTCAAGGAAAGAATTGACAATGCGAAGAAATAAAATGGGTAGAAAGGCTCGAGAAGGTGCATCAGTATATGGGAAAAGCACAAAAAAGGTGAATTGAGAAAAATCGATAAAAAATTCATAAATTCGAATTGAAGTCTGAAAAATTGGTCATGGGGGAACAGATAGCGAGTAATAACATGGTGATAATGGAATTTTTAGAAAATGCTAGGAAGAGTGCGAAAAGCGGAAAAACAAGAAAATGAAATTAATTAATTAATTAGCTAGTAGAAAAAATCCCGAGTTGGGTAAATAAAGAGAGAAGTAAACAATGGAAGATTTGGGCCCATTTTCGTGTCATAATAATTAATGGGAGAAGACCAAGAAAAATTATTTTTGTTTCTTTGGACCATTCCGGGTGACAGCCGAAGCAAATTTTTTGAGTCGAATGTCAAGAGAGAGATTGACTCGGCAATTACCATTTGTCATCCCGATTTCGAAGAGTATATAAGGAATGGGAAAATCAGAGTAAACCGGCATTTTGCTTCAGTTAAGGGGAAAAAGAAACTGAGCTTAGGGTAATCAGGAAGTTAGGGAAAAAACGGATAGAGTTAGGGAATAATTGAGACGTGAGAAGAAAATTGAATTTGAATCAGACCAGATCAAATAGGAAAAGATAGATTAAAAGGTGAATATTGATAAAGACTTTGACAAAGCATCTGCGCCGAGCGGAGAACCGATTAAACTGGTAAAACTCTGTCGTTGATTGTATCATAGGATTGTAATAGATTTGTGATTCAATATACTTTATTGTTTTGGTTATTTATGATTTAAAGGACACGTAGAGTCATAGGTTACCGACTTGAATTAATAAAACCACAATATCATGATTTCTTACATTACTTGTCGACATACGCCCAACTTCATTTCTGAACCTTGTTAAATCTCAATTTCTTAAGTCCCAAATATCAAATAATTTTTACAATGACGGTCTCTACTGTACTTCTGCCAGTCTCTACTGTACTTCTGAAGATGTATAAAATAATTTTTAAATGATGGGATGTCCTTGTAAGGGATTGTTACCAAAAACAAATAATTAATTAATTATTTAATCTCATTATTATTCCTGAAAACTAAGTGATAAACACATCTAGAAGGGAAAGTTGTCACATAATTGTCTGGTTATCTAGGTGACTTTGGATGACAGATAATATATGGGAAACAGCCTATATGATTAATAGTCTTCAAGCTTTTTAATAAATACAATGGAAAAGAAATCTGTGATCAAATTTGAAAAAAAAAAACACATATATATATATAATATTATAAATTAGTATTTGTCTCTTAATGGAATTGAAAAAGAAATAAGCCAAACTTTGAAATATTAAAGGGCTGACATCATCCTCGAATTAAATGTAGAATTGAGTAAACGAAGTGTATAAATATCAGGAGAGTAAGCAGACATGTATCTATTGACTTTCTATATATTTCTATACTGGTCATATTTTTTTTATTAACCAATCCAAAAAGTATTTAAAAATCTTTTTTCTTCCTAAGTTAATTTAATGTTATTATGTAGATCATTCATATAATTCAGAAAATTTGGTAAATTCACATTGTCAATTTCAATAAAATTATAAATATGCTTTAAAAATTTTAAATCAATTAAAACAAAATCTTGAATATAAATTATTCAAGAAAACATTTGAAACTCACTTCCAAATATAGCTGCACTAATATTGAGAAATTATCATATTCAATAAAATATAACTTTAAAATTGATAACTAAAATCTGATAAATTAATTTTAAAATTTTAATTGATTTGTCTTATTTTAAAATTCATTTATAAATTAAAATATTTATATATACACCAAAGCTCATGATTTACAAAATTTCTATAATAAATAACACACACGAATGGACATAAAATAAGGTATTTGAAATATTATTGAAAAATTATTTTTATTCCTCAACTGTTTCACATTGATTTAACCATTGAAATGTTTGCATTTATGTTAAAATTTAGTACAATTATAATCTTTTTGAGAAATTTTTGATAAAACTTCAGAAATTTATAATTAAACAATTGTTATTATTACTATTATTATCATCTTTATTTTATTAATATATAATTTTTGTTTATTTTTATTAAACAATTATATTGCTTTAATTTTAAAATTTAAAGTGGGGGAAAAGAATTTTTAAACAGACTACAATTAAATATTTATTTTATTAACTAATAATTTACTATTCTGGGAAATATTTTTCATTTAACGAATTTGTTGAAATAAATTTTATTTATATTTTATTTATTTTGTCTTTTATTAGTTATTATGGAAAATTATTATGTAAAATTTTTAAAATCATAATAAAGTAATAAAGATTTCATGCGAAAGACAATATTCACATTCAAGTAAACTTTCGCATTAAAATCAAGATTTCACATTTGAAAATTTCGGTGCGATAAAACAACTTATAGTGGTCTAGCGGTCTCACATCTGCCTACTGGCAAGAACTGAAGAGAACTATTGCAGTACACTGATATTTGCAATATTATACAAATATTGTGCACACCAACCTATATTATAGATGCATTTGTTCACTGCAAACGGGTGTAATTAGTTGAAAAAGCATTTATTTGAAAATGATAAACATTGCGGAGTATTGCGGTGTAGAATAATTGTGATTAATTGATTTAAACAAGATGTTAGAATGAAATTCTGAATATTTTTGAATTCTGAACATTTAATACTAAACTTAGAATAATCAGTTTTAAACCGAATTACTTAATTAAAGTGACAATAAAATTTATGAAAATTCTTTGTCAATTAAGTCCAAATCATTTTTCGTTTCGTATTCATATTTCTTCTACGTTCCATTAGTTCGTTACAGACACATTATCACTTTTCACGAGTAAAGTTTCTCAACATTGTTCCATCTTTTGATTTTTAGTACCTTTGTCATAAACCACTTGTTCCAAATCTCCTATATGATTATGCAAAACAATATTGATGTTGATGTACTTGTATATTATGCCTGATCACGAATTCTTAAAGTATAAAGTTTTTATGGAGTTCTCTTTTCGTTCATTGACATCCATCATTCGTCTTCTCCCGCTATTCTTTCAAATGATGTTAGATCTCCTTCACTAGACTCCTTCATATTTTCCTGTCCAAGTGATAAGTACATCTGGTTAATATATTTTACTAATTTTGACGTTGTTTCTGTGCAAAACTTCAATTAGAAAGAACAATTTATTATGGATTTAAACAAAATTATTTCTGAAAGAATATAAAATACGTCGAATACAATTCAATTCCTGCTGAACTTAATATTTGATTTTTAAATATTAAACAATTAATAAAAAATAAAGTTTACTAATTATTATATTGGCAGTTGAGAACAATTGAATGCAGTGGAAAATCCCGTTTTCTTCAAACCAGCTTATATCATTTTATTATTCAAAACTTAATAAAGAAATTTCTAAAAAATTTTTTAATTAATTATTTAATTATAAATAAATTTTAAAATAATTATATTACGAAGAGATTAATGAAAAAATATTAGTTAAAGATTAATTTTATTTAAACAAAAAAAATATCGTTTATATTCCCAAAGGAACAATTTTATAATTAGTTAAATTTTCAGGAAACGTTTCAAGTATAACTTAAAAAGGGATTTAATTTACATTTATTTTTATTTTAAATTGACATATAAATCGGTGTTGAGTGATTGAGACTGTTTTCAGTTTTTTTTGTTATTTTAATATTATTAATTCTTTATGACATATCGTATGAAATGATTAATTGTAATAAATTAATTGTAAATGTGTGGAATGGAAAATCATTTATAATTATGATTTTCGTTACTTCCTCAACAACATAAATTTTATAATTTTGGTAATAAAAATTGATAAAATTATTTAGGAATTAATTTATTTTTTCCTTTCACCAAATGAATTTTTTTTTAATTGGAATTATTTTGTTTTGATATTAAAAATAACTCATTTTAACTTTTAAT
Source organism: Schmidtea polychroa (assembly GCA_959609185.1). Taxonomy (NCBI): domain Eukaryota; kingdom Metazoa; phylum Platyhelminthes; order Tricladida; family Dugesiidae; genus Schmidtea; species Schmidtea polychroa. Next base: position 5,754 of record CAUHTR010004488.1, on the reverse strand, counting down.
TTATTAAGCACAGATTCCATTTAATAACTTTTAAAACGCCTATAAATTTATTTAATGCATCTTTAGACTTTATTTTTGAATCGTAAATAAAACGTCATTATAAAAAGAAAAATGTTTAAATCACAATTAATATTTTATTTAAAAAAACTTTCCTTTGTGTTGCAAATTTTTTAATTATTTAAGTTTTTTGGTATCTGTCGGTATATTCTCAAGATTAAAATTTTATAATGGAAATTTTTTAGATATAACAAATAATTCACCCGATGATTTTTATTCATTTTTGCTTAATCATAAAGTGAAGAATGATAATTTTATTGTCACAAAATTTACAACGGTGGTCATAACAAGCCCCGTCGTATGTTCAACAAGAGCAATCGCGCCGGACCCCCAAATATTAAACTCCTAAAATGAATTTAAAATTATCCACGACCTACAATATTACAGGAAAGGCTTTCTGGATTAACAAGACTGTCGATTGAAAATGGAACAGCCAAAACACAATTATATGATTGATGAAATTACCACAAAAAGAACTAGGAAAAATGTTTTATAATTTCTTTGCTTTATTTTTATAATAAAAATCAATAAAAATGAATTCAATAAAATTTAAAATTTTGAGAATTTTTTTTTTATTTTACCTTTTTGTACAGGTTACCACTTATTATACGTATCACTAAGTTTGGTAGCGTTTTTAATTATAGGAATATTGTGAAAGCAAGTTTATTTTTCTTACCAAGTTAGAATTTTTTAATAAAGGTGACAAAATGTCTAATACTCAGGTAAGTTGGTGTTTGCACGTATTATAAAATTTATTGATTTTTTAAATGTAAAGTGTTATCCAGCGTAACCTCTCATATAAACATAATATATGAACGAAATAAATGATTGAAAATTGTTTGGATCATCTATTTAAAGTGAGATTTTTTATTGCAACTTTAGGCATTCCGATGTTTTTATAATTTTTTATAATTTTTTTTTATAATTTTTATATTACGCGAGAATTAATACAGTTAAAATTAATTTCTAGTACATTCACATTTGTTGCAAATAATTTGATATTCACTTTTGTCCTTCGCCAACTCCAGTTGCATTTTCTTTTGAAAACTGGGGTTCATCCAGCGACATAAGATTAATCGAGCAAACGTGAACAGTAATTATAAAAGGTGACATAATATAGTAAAATGATTTTTTATCCCAATAATTAAAAATGTACAAATTAAAAAATAAAATTAAAAATATAATATTAGAAATAATAACAACAGCATTCAAACAATTTAGAAATTTATTAATTAGTTTTTGAAGGTCAATTTGGTATTTTACGCATTTTCAAAGAAAATCGTATATATTAAGAAATCAAAAATATTTTACAACGAAATAATAAATATATGATTTTGTAATAATATTTTTATCGAAAAGAACAACAGAGATATATATAGTAGAAATTCTTGGATTTAGATCTATATCATCATGGAATAGCAAACTTTCATCAGTTGTTTCTTGACAGTCAGCTTAATTTTCCAAATTATCGTGAGGAGTGGGCAATTTTTTATCTCATAAGCATTCCAAATCTTCTTGATAAACATAATTTTCAACCATAATGTTATATTTTGTGAATGTCTAACACTCTGAAAAGTCAAAATTTGAAAATGTCATAACAATTTATTAATGGAATGATCATTGTTTCTGCTCCCCTTGAGATATTACGCTCTAGACAGAAGCAGCGTTTTTCTAGTCTTCGTACCGCGGCTGTATATATAACATAAAAAATTAAATTAATTTTATTTTTTAATTATGTAAATTTTCTAACATTTATTCTAAGATTATATATGTTATGTTTAAATTTATTTATTAATTAATTTACTGTGAAAATATATAATAAGAACTTTTTTCAAATTTCACCACTGATTTCTTTTCCATTGACATTGTATTTAATTAAAAGCTTGACTATAAATCAGTAAATATATCAAAAAACATCGATATATTTACTGATTCATAGTCAAGCTTTTTAATAAATACAATGTTAAACATAGATTTTTGAAAACATCTCAGTTGTAAAACATTTCAGTTTAATAGAGATATAATAATAATAGTAATATTTGTAATAATTAGTGCATTCAATACCGGTATACCGGTATCGGTACTACCGCTATTACCGGACTTTTTTCTGGTACCGAAATACCGGTATTGAGTTGGATCAATGCCGGTATTTCCGGTATAGGATATATAAAAAATATTTAAAATTGTTTCTCAATTTTACTTAAAAAATATTATAATAATAAGGCATTGCTTTTTTAAGCAAAAATAAATTAGACTTTCATAACTAAATTGACGAATGCAGGACTATTAATGGTTTTGCATGACTGTTTATGCAGAACTAAAAATTGTAAAATTCATGACCAATTACAATTTTTCCTGACTAAATTTATTGTTTCCTGACTATTTATTATTTAACTAGTATTTAAAAAGACAAATGTCTCTATTATATCTTCAGTACTCATGCAAAAACTTTATGCCTAATAGATTATTAGGCATAAAGTTTTATAAGTAATTATGATAACGTTAAATAAAAAAAACTTTATGCATTCTGAATTGTATTTTACCCGCGCAAATAAACCTTCCCTTACAAAAAAAAGCACTTTCGAGTACTCGACAAACTATAAGCTTAGATTTCCTAACCTCTGATAAAAATATGGTGGCTTGCTTATCGTGGTTTTTTTCAGAAATTTGAACTGATCCAATAATAATGTAGGAAGGTTTTTTGTTATGAATGTATTTTTATTTATTTATTTACTTTTCAATTTGAAATCATCGCAAATATTTTTGGACAAAGCAAAATGATTTTAATCTGTCCACGAATATAACATTGCCACATATGCTCATTATTTAACTTATTATTTTAATTGAGTAAATTGTTCATTTATTTTCAAAATAAGCGCTTTTTTATTACAATAGCTATTTGTAGTGAAATTTTCTGGTTTTTTTACTCATGCGTTGTTTTTTAGTAAAAAAAATGTTTTTTCAATTAATGTTGTACAAATTACAACAGTTTCTTGTAACATTTGATAATTTATTATCTAGATCGTCATATAATTGGAAGTCTAAAAAACATATAAATAATCAAGATTAAAAATAAGTAAAATTTTTATTTAAGAATGATTTTAAACTTAATTTTGCTTTGGATATTTAAACATAAATCCCATTAACCAAATATTTCTAGTATGCGATGTGCTAGATTTAATTATTTTATTGACCCGAAATTTCAGAAACCTACTTTTAAATTCAATAATAACAATAACGTTATATAATAATTCAGTAGTTAAATTGAAATCCGATTGATATTTATTCAAATAAATACGTCTACGTTAGTAAATTTGCATTTAAATAGTAAGTATTTAATTTATAAACATAGATTTGGGTACTTTAAATGAATTAGTTCGATTTTATTTGCAGATTTTTGTTTTTGTTTGAAGACAACAAGAAATAGACAAAAAAAGTTTTATATTAATTTAATATCCAGAAACCCCCAAAATGTCCCAAAAAATATTCAAAGAGTTCAGCACCGGCGCACGAGTAGACGAAAATTCTGTGTGGTTTTATTTTCTGCGTGATAAAGAAAATCAACTTTCAAAGTGTAAGAAATGCGACAAAGAGATAAAATCACATGGTGGCAGTACCAGTGGACTCCATACACATCTAAGAACAAACCATGAAATTGACTTGCTAAAGAGAAAATCGACCCAAGATGCAGCATCGTCATCGGCTTCGTTTTCATCGGCTCCGTTGTCATCGGCCAAAAAACCCAAACCTCTGATCACCGATTTCTTCCAAAATCAACATGACAAGTCGTTGCCTGCAGTTCTTTCTAGAATGACCGCCCTTGACGGACTGCCCTTTAGCGTATTTGCCACATCGGCTGAACTGAGAACATCGCTAGGAGCTCGTGGGTTTATTGTTCCGAAATCGGCGGCGACAATTAGAAATATGGTAGTAAAATACGCAAACACAATCAGAGAGACGGTCATATCCAATTTCACTCGTCTCCAAACGCAAGGGATGCGATTCAGTTTGACATTTGATGAGTGGACGTCAATAAAAAATCGCAGATATTTAAATGTAAACGTTCACACCGAGGACGAATTTTGGAGCCTTGGATTAGCTAGAGTTGTTGGTTCACTGCCTGCTGAAAAATGCATTGAGTTGGTTCAAAAAGTGTTGACGCAGTTTATGCTGAATTACGATGAAGACATTGTGTGCATTACTACTGATGGAGCTTCCGTAATGCAAAAAGTGGGACGTTTAAGCAATTGTGATCAACAGTTTTGCATTGTGCATGGCATTCAACTGGGTGTGCTAGACGTTTTGTACAAAAAACCGTCAACTTCTGCTAAAACAATCTTGAAAGGAATCTCGAATGACGAGAGAAGCAGAGAAAGTGAGGATGACGACGCAAACCTAACCAATGATGATGAAGAAGACTTTTCGGACGGGTTTCAAGTTGTGATGAGTGAGAAGGACGACACTATCCAACTGACTGATGAGTTGCAGCCGTTAATCGCTAAGGTGCACACCGTTGTAAAATTGTTTCGCTGTTCACCGACAAAAAATGATAAACGCTCGAAAAATACACAGTAGACGAATTTGGTAAAGCTCTTCCACTAATATTCGATTCAAAAACTCGTTGGAGTAGCTTGCACACAATGCTCGCACGTTTCATGAAATTGAAAAATTGCATTCGCAAGTCGCTGATTGACCTTCAGTCCAAAATTGAGATAAGTGACAAGGAGTTCGACACAATTTCATCGGTTGTGGCATGTCTCGAGCCAGTGAAATTAGCCGTGGAAGCATTGTGTCGCGATGATGCAACACTGTTGTCAGCCGATACAACACTATTATTCATGGTAAATTACCTTGGAGACACGGAATTAGCTGTTAAATTGAAAGCTGCGTTGGTGCGACGAATAAATGAGCGACGGACACCTTTTTCTAGCTTGCTACACTATCTGCACAAGGGCCATCAACGATACGAGAATTTGGATCCAGCGCTGTCTTTTGAGCAACTTAGCAAATCAGCCATTTTAAATGCCATAGTTCAACTGAATGAGCGGCTCAATCAGCGAGCAGACGAGCCTCTCCCTTCGACCAGCGTTTCATCTGATAGCGATTCTGTTGACAGCACTGCAAACTTGTCATTGAAAGAAAAGCTTGACATGGCAATTTTGAATGATAAAAAGTGTAAAAAAAAGGTAAGATTGAACGTTTCGAAAGATTTATCAAAAACAATCCGCAAGGAGATTGCAATTTTCGAAGTAGAAGGAACTCGTGGAACATATTTGCAAAACACCTACGAATACTTGAAAACTATAAAGCCAGCAAGTGTCGAATCGGAGCGTGTATTTTCAGCAAGTGGCAACTTTGTCACCAAATTACGATCATCTCTTGAGGATCACACTCTGAATGCCCTTTGTTTCTTACGGGCATATTTTACAAAGGAGAAAAACAGCGCAAAATGAAAAAAATTGTTATTTTGATACAAAATAAAAAAGTTTATTGAATCACTGTAAATTTTTACTATTTATTTGATATTTTAATCAAATTTTATTTTTTTCTCGTTTCAATACCGGTATTATACCGGTATTACCGGTATTGAAATATTTCAATACCGCAATACCGGTATTGAAAAATCATACCGGTATTAAATGCACTAGTAATAATACATTATTAATAGTTTTTTTGAAATATTTAATATTATATCAC
>CAUHTR010004487.1:0-35831 GCA_959609185.1 Schmidtea polychroa | reverse complement strand
GAAAAATAGAAAATAACAAATTTATTATTAATTATTAACAATATATATTACATAGAATATATTACGATATAATATTAATTCGCCTTTTTCCCTTCATTAATTCGGAAAGTATTTCATTTTAATGTCTTGATCAATATATAACAAAGCCAAACCGTGTAACATTTTTTCCTCCATGGTATTTCTTAAATAATAATTCGAAACTAAGACAAGTAAATGTGTCAAATACGGAGAAGCGTCGGTGGTTTTCGCGCGTAGCCGAGCATAATGATTCGTGTAATCGGGTCGGTTAAACCGGCACTCATCTATGTACTTTGTTGGGCCAAAAAGACCGACAAACTACAGGAATAACTAGCGCGAGCATAGTTTTACTTTTTCGGATTTGAAGACTTAACTAAAAATATACATTGTTTTTTTCTTCTCATAAAATTCTCATAACAAAACCAAATAAAGGTTTTATTAAAATATTTCATCCCTAATTTATATTTGATAATCTATAATTTATTTGGGGAAGAACGCCCCCTATGCCCCCTTACGTCTCTGACTACCATAATATTTTTTTATTAATAGTGTATGAATGATTTCCATTAAAAAATCATGATAAAATAACACGGCACAACCTAATGATCTGTAAAAATGTTGCCTAGATGTTTTATGATTCAAGGTTTATTGTAATTACGTTTGCGACAGGAAACCAATGTAAAAATAAATATTATAATATTGTGGGTAAAATTGGTAAAGTTTTGAATTTAAACATAAACTAAAGCTTGTTTTAATATACTAATGTAAATATTTTCTCATTTTCAAAATCTTAATAATAGAGATTATAATTAAAAATGATACATCTAACAAATTTATTATTGTATAAATATTTCTCATAATTTAAATGCACTTGAAAAACTTACATAATGTAGGAGGCACTCATTTTCTCTACGGCGCCAATATAATGTCGCATAATAAAATGTAATAAAATGTTTTACTTTAGAACAGTGCTTCGGCCATTTTGTGCGCAAAAGTAAAGAAAAGAAAAAGCCATAAAATTATATGACAAAATCTAATGATGAAAATTTTCTAACTTGAACCTTGACTTGGAAATATTTTTGGTTGTAATTATTTGACACATTCAGAAAATTCTAAAATTGAGTTAAGTACACTCATACCTCGCTTTACGGTCTAGATACGTTCCAGGAAAGTTGGCCGCAAAGCGAAACGCCGCATAACGAATCAAATACATTTTGATACAATTCCATATAAATTCAATAGGATTTTTGGCCGTATAACGAAACATTTTAGGCCGTAAATCGAAAAAGTGCCGTAATTAAAGTAGGCCGTTATATCGAAAAGCCGTATAAAGAGCAGCCGTATAGTGAGGTATGAGTGTAGTAAGTTTGGCCATGAGTTTTTCGTAATTTTTCAAAACAATATTGTTACTAGCCCGCGTAAAAATGTAGGATATTTTTTGGTCCGCAGTAAGTTGAGAAACACTGATTTAAATTACATTCTTTCTTCAATATTTTTTTTTAATTTTTGCAAGGTTTAAGTGAATTTTGTAAAAATTATTTTGAAAAAATAAAAATGAAGAATTATTTCTGATTTGAAGCAGCACTGAGAGAATTTAAAATTTCTTTATGTTATATAATTTGATAATTTTTCTAAAAAAATGACATATTAACAGTATTACTATTTATTTATCAGTAGACTAAAGAAATATTTTTATTTAATTTAAATAATTTGATTAATAAATATCTGAGAATTTTTTAATTATATAAAAATTTTTCTAATATTTTCTCCGAAGTTCTATTTTTAAAAAAAATTTGAGAAAAAATTAAAGAAAATTGTAGAAAGCAATTTTAACCATTATTCTTATTATTCTTCGATAATTTCAAAGTAACTTCGGATAATATTTTTCTAATTTAAAATAAAAAAAATCTAACAGACTGGCAAATAAAATTATATTTTCCCCATCATTATTTCAATAATTAAAATTTTTTAATGCCTCATAAACAGATACATTTTATAAATGGGTTTTGATGAAAGTAAACTGACAGAATTCCTGGCAAATGTCACATTTACCGAATATCTCAATTGATTCCTCGATAGTACATTATATTAATAACAATTATTATTAAAAAAAACAAAACTATTCAACATTGATAAACCATTGACATTTGTGGTTTTCGATTAAAAAAATAATTTATTGTCGAATTTTTTTTCAAATAATTCCCACATAAAAAATAATCCCGTGTAAAGATTTAATAAAAATAAATGTGATTATTCCATCATATGATCCTCTGCTATTAGTAATTAAATATGACAACAGTCGGTGTCTTACATATCCAGTTATCCCTACCATGCACAGTGCCATTCCATATCATTGAACCGGGATTAGTCTATCAATTATGGAAATAGTTCTGATTTGACATTAAATTTCATAGATATAATCACCAAATTTTTCATGCTAATATTTAGCGTTTAACAAGCACAATAAAATATGTAAATTTATATCAATATCTCTCGAATAGATTTTCATAGACAAATTCAATAATTTATCGATCGAAAGAAGTTGAATAACTTTAAAATATTTAAATCCAATTTCACTTTACCTTTTTTTCACAATTGATCTATTTTCATTTCCACACTATAAAACAAAGTATTGACCTATAGTCTAAAAGGAATCGAAGATAAATTAATCATTTCGACCAATTATATCACGACAATACTCTAACAATCGATATTAATCTCTTAAGGGGCTATGACGGATATATACTTCATCAACTAAATTGACTTAAATTGACAAAATATGTTAAAAATATATCATAAATATTACTTTTGTTAACATATTATCTTAATAAATATCATCCAATAAGATATTATTTTATTTTTTGTAACACTATGCCACTGAGGAGTACATTTTTTTGACGAAATAAACCACTTAAGAGGTTAATTATTAAATTTTAATGTTTTTGCTATCAATTAAAATCAGCAATTATAAAAGAATAAAATATATTTTTTGTCTCCTAATGTTATCCTTATTAAAACAACAATTAATTCAAATACTCACTGATACACTCCAAAACTATTACAAATGCAACAGAGTAATTTTCACTTTTTTTGAACATAGAGGTCTCCATTTTTATCTCCCAAAAATCATCAAACATATTGGACATTGCCCTATACCAAAAGTACATTTAATTTTGTCAAACAAGTTAAACTTCTTTTATTTTCTTTCAACTCATTTAAATAGTTTATCAAAAATTTATTTTTTGGAATCTTTATCTTTATCTTTGTATTTTATCAAAAATATTCTATTTCTTTATAATGATAGGCTTGAATAATTTATCATTTTGTTACAGTGTGCTCTAATTACTATTTTATGTTAGAAATTATATTATTTTTGTCTATGAAAGTGTTTCATTTTCTTTATTGAATTAATTTATTAAATAAAAAAAGTATTATTTATAAATTATTAAATAAAACAAATGTTGAGCTTCAATATTACACATAGATCATTAAATAAAACATTTTATTACAAAATTTACACAATACACTTTAGAGCCATATAACTATTTGTTAAATAAAATCCTGTCTTGATAAAGCTTTTTCTACATACCTCAGCATATTCCTGAACCAACTGCAAACATCTACAAACTCTTCGCTCAGTATTTCTAAAATTTAAAATTTTAAATCATTTCGGTTGCTATTTAACCTGGACTTAAAATAACTAAAATATTCCTATATCGGTGAAAATGATATCGAACTCAATGATAAACAATGGTTTTTAAGACTTTTGTTCTTAACAGACATAATGAACCATTATAATGCTTTCAACGTACGATTCCGAGGAAATAACCACACAATTTTGAAAATGTATGAAGAATGGAAGAGTTTTACTTCAAAATTGATATTATTTGAAACTGACATAAAAACTAAAAAATTTCATTTCTTTCCCTTGTTAAAAAGGGAACATGGAAAAGAAAATATCGATGAACGCAATCTAGATATGTTCGAAAGTTGGATTTCGGTCATTAAAAGTGAATATGAAAGTCGGTTTCAAAGTCTTAAGAAACATGGAGAAATGTTTACATTTATAATAAAGCCCGATGAAATAGAAGAAAATATTATAAATTTGCAGTATTTTGAATATCTAAGAATTGACAATTTTAGTTTGGAAATGATTGATTTTAATAGTTCAACATTATGGGCGGATAAATTCAAGAAATTGCGAAACGATTTGGTAAGTACAGAAGAGGTTTTCATCATTAAAAAATTGGCTTTGCCATTTTGTCCACATTTGAGTCCACTTATAAATGTGAGCAAATATTTTCACAAATGAAATTTATTTTAAGCAAAAACAGGAGCAGGCTAACTATTGAAAATTCAGATGCTTGTGTTCGACTTAAAACGACTAACTATAAACCAGACTTGACTAAATTGACGTCACAAGTTCAACATCAGGGGAGCCATTGATATCGTAGAGAAAGTTTATAAATAAAGTTTATTCAACTTTGTTTGTAATTATTTTCTTAATAAAATATATCTTATTATTTACTAAAATGCTGTTTTAATACGAAAATATCTCTGACCCAAACGTCTCTTTAATACTCGCATTTTGGTTAATTTTGACCCGCGGTCAAAAAAGGTTGCCGACCCCTGCTCTAGAATGACAAAATTTTATAGAAAAGAAAAAAGCAGACAGGTTTGGACTTGTTTACGAGCCTATGACCGTACAGTACTAAAATAGACTATTAAAATCTCTGGGACAATATGTCCCTACAGTATTGAAAGGGTTAAGGCCTAAAATAATAAATTTGGTCCCAATATTTAATGTTTATTACAATTTCCAAATAATACCAAAAACAGCCATGTTAATAAAAGAAAATTTATTGAAAAAAATGTGTAATCATCTACAAAAAAATTTAGATTATATCGATAAATTCCAGTGATAATATTTTACAGCACTATTTTTAATTTTCAGTCTTATCCAAAATTAATATGTGGGGTCCAGTTTGTCATTAATATGCATTCATTTTAGAGAGAAATTATTAATATTTTATTCAATTAAATATATTATTACATTTATAACCGCTTGCTTTATTGCAAATTTTCTTTTCCCAACAGAGAATGAAAGTCGCCTTCCACAGACGCCTGTTTAAATTTTTATGGTAGTTGGAAATTTTACTTATATTCGCATTGTTGTTAAAGTGAGACAAATTTTGCGTTTTGTTGACGAATTTTTAAAATAAATAAACAATATCAAAGTTAAATTCAAGTAGAATATTTTACACGCATAATTGCAGTAATTTATTTCATAATTTTTTAAAATTTTTCCCTTCAATTTTAATTTAGAAAACCATAGATAATGGGTGACTGAATTCCTTTTCAAAGTGAATTATAAAAATACATTATTCAAAAGGTATTTTAAATGTAAATTAATACATTTAATAAATGAAATTAAAAAAAATTTTAATGTTAGAATTATTTTTCTTATCATTATTCTTTTCATCATCTTAATTAAGTTTTGATAAGGTTTGTAATAAAAATATATTTCATTATTAAGTTATTTAAATAAATTTAAGGCAATTATATATATACATAATTTTAATCATAAAATATTTCAACATTTATGTCAAATAATTATTTTTTAATTAAAAAAATTGTTTTATTAAAAATCTTTTTATAATTAATTAGTTAATTTTACAGTATTTTTATATTTATTTATTTTTAAAATTTAATAATTTAAAATTTTCTTCTGGCAGAATCTTAATATATTTTTTAAAAATATGTTTTGAAAATCATATTGATATTCATTAGAAAAATTATTTATGTAAATTCTTAAAATTGATACAATAAATCAGTGGTTCTCAATATAAAAGCGCGGAACACCATTCACATGATTTTTTTACGCGGAACACTGACAAAAAATACTTGCCCACAATGAGTGACCAATCACAAATTACTATATATCTGTTGTAAATGTAATCAATGCCTTCTTATAAGCAAAGAAAATACCACGCGCAACAATAACAAGCAATAAAAACACTTTCATATTTGTATGTTTATATATCTGTGTAACGGCTTTCTTATTGAATCATCTTATAAAAAAATTAATTGAGGTTTTTGATGATATCTATCTTAAATGCAAATTTAAAGATAAAATGTCATTTTTTTCGCGGAACACGGGTTGAGAACCACTGCAATAAATAAAAGAAAAATGGAAGTTAACAATCACAATTACTTTTACGACAAATTAACCAATTTCTTGTGGGATTTCGTTAATGAGGAGTCATCGAGTGATAATTATATTGTGCGTCTTTTGCATGTCAAATTGTATGAATGTATATTTATGCATCCAGTATCATTAATGAATTATTAAAAAAACTTGTTTTTAAATGTGATGTAATTCATGAATATTATACATATTTTTGTAATTTTTATAGAGTATAAAAAACATTAAAACATTATCATTTATGAATGAAGATCTTATAATATTTTTCTATAGAGTTGAATCCAATGACTCAAAAAATTGTAGATTCTAAAATTATTTTTCTAGTAACTCTGTATTTTCTTGTTTATAAGTACGTTTAGGATAATTATTTGGAAAAGGTCAAAGAGACATTGTTATAAGACGAAAAAACAGTTCGGATGACAAAATGATTGAAAATAAAGACTGAATGGATAAAAGAATAAAAGTTAATGAAAAGGGTGTTAGGGTATTACATCTAAAATGTAATCGAAGGAGTTTAATAATATCAAGGATGGAAGATATAATAGATAAAAGTTACATTTTTCGCATGCTAGTATTGTTTTTTTTTTGGTACAAAAAAAGTTTTGTGATAAATATAAAATGTGGTAAAATGTGTGAATTAAATGATGTAGGAAATGATTTTTTTGACTATTTCGTGTTACTGAAATTAACTAAATCAAATCGTAACAACCAAATAAAGCACTGAAAATGATAAGACAGCAAAAGTGTAACTATTTTGAATTTGGGAGTATTATGTGATAAGTAAAAACATTATTCCTCGTGTAGAAATAATTCTTTGGTCTACAGAATTTCAGTGTTTGAGGATTTCTTTCCAAAGTGAAGTATAAAACACTTTATTAAACTTTTTAAAGCCAATTAATTTTCGATTCTTTAATACCCATCATTTATGAGAATGGAAGCTTTCCCCTTAAAACTTTTGGGGTTGTTAAATTTAAAATTATGTTATTAAAAAAGGAATATTGGAAAATTCCAAATCTAGAATTCATCGAATTAAAATTGGAAAAATGGGTGAGATGCAGGTGAGATGATGGGAAGCTCATGTCGAGAACGGATTTATCAGATTGCGTTCAGAAAGGATCGAAATGCAAGAAAACGTACGAAAACAGAAAATCGTTAATTAATGAATTAATTTATTAAGAGAAACCCGAACTAAGCAAACAGAAAGAGCAGTAAACAAAGGTAAAGTTGGAAAACAATTATCATGACAGCATGAGTAATGGGGAAACGGAAAAAGATTACCACAAAGGAGAAACACGGTGGAATAATTAATTATTTTCTACAACGAAGAGAAAATGAATAAAGCCGCAAGGCAAAGATTGTCAAGGAGAGATGACTTAGTTAATATCCAATCAATCAATGCGATTATTTTAACTATATTAAAAGAACACAAATTTAGAAACAATCAGTATTTTGCCTCAGGTAGAGACTAACAAAACGAGAGTAGGTTAAATTGTTAAAACTAGAAAATAGAATTAACGGAAGAGAAAAGAAAGGATCAAATTAAGTTAAAGAATTAAAGAAAAGAGGTGATTATTGTTATCACAGCGAGACTTGTCGAATAGCCAGAACAGACATTTTATTGCGTTATTCTGAGTTTTGTAAATTGTAAGAATTCAAATACAAATGCACGTTGAGTGTTGTTTGTTTAATTGCTTTTATAGAACACATGGAGTCAGAAGTACTGTAATATTTATTTATTTGAGAACTCAACAAACTTTAAACTAAGAATATTACGAATTTCTTTTGATTTAATTAGCTCAGAAATGTATTTAAAGCTTCGAGTAATGACTTTTCTGTCCTACACTTAGCCTCACTTTTAATTGTGCTGCCACCGTCACCTCTATCTGCATTTCCTAAAATATATTTTTAGGATTTTATTCGGCTCTTCTCATCGGAATAAAATATACAAGACATTTAACAAAATTTTGTAATAAATAGAAAATTTAATGAAAAACTAAACTTTAGTTTAAATAAAATTATTTAATATATATAAAAAAATATTTGTGCAATATTTTAATAATTTATATTTAATAATTTATATTTAATATGATCGAAATAAATGTTTTACTCATTAATTATAATCAAAAAAAATTGTTGACAAAAATTAATTTTGAACCTTTCAAAAAATAATCCTATTTTTACAACTTGATACAGATTTTAAAAATCTCATTTAAATATTTTAAATTTGTAATATTTACAATAATTTTCTTAAATTTCTGTATCCTATTTGATATTAAGTGAATGGCGTCATGGGCGTCCGCAGGAATTTTTCCAAGGCAAAACTATTTTTTACCAAGTAGACAATTTTTCTAGGGAGGAAGAGAGTTGAAAAAAATGCATGTGTATAATAAATATTTGGGGCATTATACAAAATAGAACTTTTTTTCGTTTATTTACAAAATAGAACACTTTTTTTAAAACCAGAACGTCAGTTAATATTGAAAGTTTTTATATAAATAAGATGATTTGAAATCATTGATTTTCAGATATAATTAATAACATTAAAAAAAACAGGAAGCCTCTCTAAATTAAATTTTTTTATTAATTTTTTTTTGTCTTGGGTTTTTCCAACATTGTTTGAGAACATCTATTAAAATGTGTTTAAATTAATTGAAAAATAGAATGGTTTGGGAAAAAACCCCCACTTGCCCTCCTTGGGGACGCCCATGAATGGCGTCCTGGTCGTTGAAATTCGAAACCTTCATTTATCATGTTCTTTGAATAACAGTGATTTTACCAAGTGTCTTTTATTTGACCAGTTATTTCGGAGCCAGAGAGGCTTCATGCAACAACTATAGGTCAATTTTAGGATATCGTTACGACTAAATTCCATTTAATCAGTGAAATTGTGAATAATATATTACAAAACAAACTTTTTTTTTATTAAAATAAAATATTAATTTATTTTCCTAAAATTACATTTATCAGATGTGGATCAATCGTTACATAACTGATTAAAGAATTTCTATTTGTATTTCCATTAATCGCTTTTACCGTTTTATTTTTTTTTGGAATTGCATGTCAATTTTGTCACTTAAATTTGAGATTTTTTATGTTATATATTGCACATTTCTACGCATCAGCAATGTATATCAATGAGTCCAGTAATCATGCCTAGATGTTGCTACATGAAGTAGAACGAGTCCATTTATTTTTGACGAGTGTACTCGTGGCGAACGTTTGTCGTTCCAGTTTGACTGGACGAGTTAACTGGGGTCAAACGGGAAAGGGGTTAAAAACATCGAACAAATACACGATAAAACTTTTCGGTTAACTTAATATTTTTTCATTATTAAAATCGATTCTTAGAAATCTTTCAGAAATCAATAAAATACAATTTTGAAAATTGTCATTAAAAATAAATCATATTTCTGATTATCGATTTATGGTTTTACTTGCACCGTGCTGATTTAGCTTTTTTAGATATCAATCACACTTTCAGACATAAGAAAAAGAAAAATCATAAATCAGCAAGAAATTCGTTGACAGATGCCGTGATCCACGGAGAAATAATCGAGATTCACAATAAAAATTTATTAATAGTAATTTTATATTTATTGTAATCTACTTATAATTCTCAGTAGAATATTTAATTTATTTTTTGATAATTGAAAAATTTATAAAATATTATTTCTTGAAGTTTATCATTAATAATTTTTATTAGTTCTATCATACATTTATACATTTTTTTTGTAATATCACATTTTTGCATCACTGGAAAAATCAACACAAACCAACGTACCAGAACTCATGCACGGTTCACATCATTTCGTTTGTGGTTTACCATGTACACAAACACTCTCAAAGCTGGTTTTGCGCACCCACATTTTGTGTCAATCATTTTTCCTCTGGTGAATGATAATATCAACCTGCTTACTGGCCCCCTCCCCACGATATGGTTGAGATTCAGATTTAGGTGGCAAATCTTTGATTGACAACGTCACTGCAACTTATCCGCTATCGACTAGTCTTGTTTCTCTTCTTCTGAATGGAAACATTTTCAATTTTGATTTGTAAATTAAATATCTATTAACTTCAATTACTGTTGTGGAAAAACAATAATAATAATTAATTATCATAATAATAATAGTAATATTAATACTAATGATTGAATTGGTTCAACTCATCACTAATGACTCGTCTCTTTTAGTCCTATGAAATAAGTACAGCACAAAAATAATAATTTTATTAAAATACACTCAGGCGTGACCATATTGAATTTAATCGATACTTTAATTTTATGAGTGCATATCAGTCTATCAAAAAGTTTTGTCTGCTTTGACAGAATTTTCTCAGAGTATTTGTTTCAAAAAAAAATAACTAAAAATTCAAATTTTATTAAAAAAAAATTTAAAAATAAGTTTTATTTTTAAAAAAATATATATCAAAGACATTTTATTCTTTAAATTCAGCGGAGCGAAAGAAAATTTATTATTAGAGAGCTTTACTTGGAATGGTTTTTCGAAAGAATAATGTTTTAAAAACTAAGATTCTTAACTCTACGATTTTGAGGTACATAAGAATACTAAAAAATGAAACTAGAAAGACTTAAATTTAGTATTCACCTATATTGCCCAAAAGCAGTCAAAATAACAACATTGTGAAAGAATGCCTAATGGATAAAGAAATGTTTTCAAAATTAATTTTTAATACTATAATATTTAAAGTTACACAACATGTTATTAGTAAATAATAAATAATAAAGAAAATTTACTTCACTTTTAAAAGTGCAAACTTATTTTGCTTACATTTTTCACAAATATTATTTTTTGTTATATTATTAACTGCTTATGGATAAAGGTATCACATACATACATCAGAAACAAAAAGGGGAGGTAAATTCAAGTATTAATAAATACAATCATTTAGTATTTACCTATATTGCCCAAAACCAGTCAAAATGACTACATTGTGAAAGAAAGCATACAAAGTCACAAAATTCCAAGAGATTGTATCATTATAAATATAACCTTTTTCTATTCATAAATTCAAAAGCAGTCACAATGACTTCTTTGGGCAATATAGTGTTAATGATAAAAGAAATATAAGCTTTTCCTTTGATATTGTATGATATAAGTTTACAGCTATTTTCAAGCAGAAAATGTTTACTCTCCTGTAAATGTTCCAGATGACAGAATTGTTATCATTAATAATAATTTATAAACAAAAATATTTTGAATATTTGATTTCATATATATATATATATATATATATATATATGTGTGTGTGTGTGTGTGGGTTTTGGATCAATAAAATTAATTAATAATCCAACTTTGTCCCAGTTTTCGACTTTCAATATTATTAAATGACTTACTTGAGTAATACATTGGCAAACCAGATTAGAATTTAATAAATTATTACTTTAAACATATTAACTTAAAACAGACACTAAAGAATTTTTTTTAATTTTATTGCATTCATTTTTATAATACAAAATAATACAAAGAAATTATAAAGTAAATTTTCTAGCTCATTTGCCAGCAAATTCATCAATTATATCATTGTAATCAATTGTTGATTTTTCCATCGACAGTATTGCTAATCTAGAAAGTCTTTCCTGTGACATTGTAGATCGTATATAATTTTCAATTAATTTTAGTTTTGAAAACGATCGTTTTTGAATTTTTATACTTTATTTTTTTCTTTCAATTCGTGATTGTTTTTGCTACTGGAGAAGTTTTTTTAGTGTATTTAATATTTGGGGCCCAACAGTTTAATAAGAAATACAAATAAAATATCATTCGATAGGGAAAAATAAATTTCAAATAACATAAAAATAAAATGTCATGTTGTAGATTAATTTTAAAATTATAGTAAAATTTTAATTTAATATAATTAATCGGGGATAGACTTTTAGGATCATAGATCTGGTAAATTCTAAATGTTAATAATCTAATTTACTCAAAGTTTCCTAATGACGATTACTTGAAAACAATATTTTATTTCATATTCATGAGAACTAATAAATAAAGCGCGTAATAACATGATTGATGTTTACCCGTCGAATTCATCACTGAGTGATATCTCTAACTGAGAAATACATTGGCAATATTTGATTAACATATCCGTTGACGAAAACTCTGTTAAATATACCAGATGACGCGGCATCCTGAATATCAAAGTTTGTTAAATAAAATTTACTATTCATGGATAATACAAATTCGTTTGAAATGTGATACTCTTATTGATATCAAAGTGCATAATTCAATAATACAAAATTACCACTACCATATTTCTAAAGCTGATTTGCACCGTTTCCAAATTGAATCTGATATAAGCATGTGACATTTTTCTTGTTGCAAAGAAAATATACCAATAAGCAATTAACTGAAAACTGTGTGTTCACTTGTTATCCATGATGTTTGTGGATAGAATCGGATGTATTTCGCTTTTGTCCAGTGATTTTAACACTATGCTCCTAGTAAGTACGTGTGCATTTATCGCGCAGTGTGTATATTTTTCTGCTTATAGTAGATTGAGTTTGAAATTGTGTAGTAAGGAGCATTGGTGCTATTATAGTGTTATAGTGTGTGCTTTACCTACATATATGATATTTTAGTGGATGCATATTTTTCTAAATGAAAATCACATAAGTTAACATTTATTCCAAAGAAATGTAATTTACTATTAATTAATTTGATTTTAGTTGATATAAAAAAATACAATACTATTCAGTACTAACTTCGAGAACTTCAAAATGACATCCATATCTTGTTTTTAAATTCTGCTTCCACTTGTTTCTGTAATTAAACCAAAACTTTACTAGTATTATTGAAGATCTGTTTGACAACTGGAACTAGTCACAATAACTCAGTACTGACCACACATCCTGAATCATTTGAAGAATTTATCGGATTTCATCACTCGTACTTGTTGAACATCATAACGATTTTCATATTTGATCATCTTACATTTTATGTGAATATTTACATGGAAAATTTAGGAAAACAATCCATACATCACTAAATAAACTAATACAGTTGATAAGTTTATGAACCATTCAGAAACAAGTCAAAACCTGAAAAATATTATGTCCTACAAGAAGGACAGTGTGACCTAATTGGTACGGCATGACGTGATTTGACAAGTAATTATTGTCACTACAATTACTTAGTTTTGCTTGCACGAAGTCGGTTGTAGGCTAGGTGCAGGGCTCATCTTTGACCGTTTATTTTCTTATTGCGATTCAATATTAAGGGATGTTGATGGTGATAAATTGTGTAATGAATTAATTATCCACCAAATTATTTATGATGATATTACTGATCCTTTAAAAGATTTGTATTTTATTAAAGCAAATAATTTAATTTTATCATTTTCTAACTTTTCTCTAGCTTTAAGAATATATTTAACCCTTCCAATTCAGTGCCGGTTTTAGGTATATACCGCATAGACGGCTGCCTACAGCGGCATTATTTTAATAGGCGGCAAAATTATGAAAAATTAAAATTTAAAAATATTTTTTATGTTATGAAAATGATTTGTTGTGCTTCGTGCTATTAATATCACTTTTTATATAGCACTTTTTATGTAGCACCAAATTGTCTAATGCCGGGACTGTGATTACCCTCGTCGTAACAGATTACCCAAACTGATTATCGGCTTAGATCGGCATTATTTCGAAATTCTCTAAAGCCGACACTCATTTGCAACAGGCGAAAGAAGTTTCTCTAAACTAAAAATAATAAAATCTTACTCAAGATAGTCGATGTGCCATGAATAATTTAAGTTTAATTGCAACAGAGAAAGCTTTATCAGAAGAAATTAACTTATATGATATTTTTTACGAACTTGTTAATAAGAAGGTTAGGAGAGTGCAATTTTAATTTAATATTTTATTTAGTGGAATAATTATAACTTACGAACTTGCTAATACAATAATAAGCGCTTACTTTTCAAGATGTTTTACTCTATATGCATTTTTATATTTTGTTTTCCCACAAATATCTTTGACAGGTGAATTTGCGAGAGTATGAGGTAATGTCTTTTTCAAGAAAATTAGGTCGGCACTCGTTTTATCTTCAGAAATTTTTTTGCTTATGAATTAATTAAAATTGTCTTTTACCTACAAATAAATTTTCTTTAATTCTTTTCACATTAAGAAAATTGCGAAGAATTTTAATTTTAAATACACTGGTTTAGAATGAGTGAAGGTATTATAAGGTAAGGGGCGGAAATTAAATGATGCGATGTGACTCCACCTCTAGAACCGGGCCTGTGTACATACCAGTAATTGTGGTCATTTGAATAAGTTATTTGCGAGGTTATTAGACGAGCTATAAATTATAATAGCGTCTCACACTTGTGTTGAAACATAGAAATTCGAGTGTTCAGTAACACTAAGTTTTCAGAATTTCTTTCTTTATCTGTTCGAATGTTATACAATTGCTTTACTTTTCGTTAACGTAGGAAATCTAGAAGTGGCAATTTCTGGTCGTGCTTGAGCTTTGAAGGAAACATCTAAATAGTTGCAGGTTATGCGTCTGATAGGTCCAAGATCATTAGTCATGACCCAATATTGTTATTATCAATTTAAGTTTTTTTTGTATATAAATATTTATATAAATATTTATTAAAACAAAATACAACAATATGACACCCAATGTTCCATAAATATTACAAAAACATCATTAAATATACTTAAAAAATTTTAATGAATAATTTAAATATTGATCTATATTCTGAAATGAATATATTAAAAATTTAACTTTTTCCCATTGATCTGTTTTCATTTACAATTTTGTCAATCTTCATTTTTTCAAACTTTGAATTTCAATTTTATGGCACAGCCATTTTTAAGTGTTTCGAAAAATTTTCTGAACCAATACATCATGGTAAATTAAAATAAATTAAAATATTTATCTATTGCTTGAATATAGGATAAAAAAATTTAAAAAAAAATTCATACGTTAAAACAAACTAAATGCTGATAACAACAATAAATTAAATAAAATAAACATCAAGCTCATCTTCTCTAACTCAAAACAATTAAGTATTTTTATTAAATATTTCTATTTTATTTCTACTCATCACACAAAAATCATTTAGTCTATTTCTCTAACATAGTTGATCGCAAACAGGTTTTAACCCCACGAAGGGTACTAAATGACCTTTCAACTATACATGAAGTTATTGGACCAGAGCTAGAGATGTTGCCAAAAATAGGAAGGATATAATACTGATAAATTTCTTGAATATGTATATATTTTAATATAGTATAACATTTATAACAATATTTCAAATTTCCAATTTTCAATTTTTAATATATATAAAAGGTAAATGTTGAATTTTAAATTTATTTTGTCATTGAAATCTCTTTTAAAATTACAAGTTGATTACAAGAAAGGAGTTTTCACCAAACCTAACATAATTGTAAATAAAATTTTTGTACTCATGGGCGTCCGCAGGAATTTTTCCAAGGGGGCGCAAAATATTTTTTTTACCAAGTAGACAATTTTTCTAGGTAGAAAGAGAGTTGAAAAAAAATGCATGTGTATAATAAATATTTGGGGCATTTTACAAAATAGGAATTTTTTTTCGATTATTTACAAAATAGAACACTTTTTTTAAAACCAGAACGTCAGTTAATGTTGAAAGTTTTTATATAAATAAGATGATTTGAAATCATTGATTTTCAAATATAATTAATAACATTAAAAAAAGGAAGCCTCTTTAAATAAAATTTTTTTATTAATTTTTTTTTGTCTTGCGTTTTTCCAACATTGTTTGAGCGCATCTATTAAAATGTTTTAAATTAATCGAAAAATAGAATTGTTTTTCGGAAATGCCCCCCCCGCCTTGCGGACGCGCATGTTTGTACTTTTTCGTTTCTTTTTGATATAATAATTATAATAATTCATGATTAATTTAATACGTGTAATGTAAACTAAAATTTTATAAACTAAAATAATTAAAATATTCCATATGATTGTATAACAAAACCCTTAATTTTGTGATATTTATCATATTGTTTTATGTAATGTTTTATAATTCCACAGCGATAGCTTAATGAGATATCATTGAGGTCATTTTAAGTCAATGTAAAATATAAAGATAATTTTTATTCAAAATATTTAGCATGTATAATATTAATTGTTAGTTAATCAATGAGAAAAATTTGACAAAAAATATTGAAAAAAATTTTAATATTCAAGATCGTTCTCCTTAGAGGCGTTATCAGTTAATCATAAAATATACTTCTCATTAGTTTACTAAAAATGAATTCAATTTACATACAAAATAAAATATAATAAAAAATACATTCAACTGAAATCAAGTAGTAATGGCGAATTATAACTATAAATGTAGATTTACAGTAAAATATAATTCTTGTTTTAATCAATCTCAAAAACTTACTGGATCTTTCAAACGCGATTTCGTTTATTGCACCAGTGTCAATTATTTTTAGAATTTATTTTTGTATTAATTCTGCTGAATTTAATAAAACAATTAAAAAACTAAAATTAAAAAGAAAACCAATCTAATTGTGACCCACTTAAATTATATCCGATAAACCACTTTTATTCACTTATTTTCTCTCGTTATTTTCATACTGATTTATTAAAAAATAAATTTCCCATTGAAATTAGCTGAGCTTGATTATTCATAAATTTATCAATATAATTTTGAAGATATTGAGTCAAATCTTTCGTTTTTCCCAACAATGATATATAAATTACTAAAATAAAAATCCATTTAAAAAAAATCATTTTAATTAAATAAATACTATAATTTAAATTTATTTTGATTAATTATTTATTTTATAATAAAGAAAATATTTCTAATTTTAAAATATATTGATTATTTTAAATTTTAAATTAAAATATTAACTAAACACAATTAATAGAAACATACATTAATTGCATACATGATTTACATTTAAATTGATCCATACGGCCGTTAGTCCAATAATATCAATCTGTGGTAACATATTTTTCTAATTCTATCAACCAATCAGAATCAACCAAAACGACATTGATTTATTTATGATTTTCAAATTGTAGTTTAAGTTACACAATAGAATATAAATAATATTATTATCGGAATTTTGACAAATTATTATTACTATTGTTTCATTTTATCAGGAAATTTTGTCAATTCTAAAAGTTCTCAATCAAATTTATTTTTGGAAATTATTCGAATTTATATTTTCCACAGAATATTAATCGTAACTACAATTACTGTCAGATTTAGGCAGATAATTCTGGCAAACATAAACAGAAAAACTAGTGGTAGCGAAATTTGTTATGAACAGACCCAGGACTCACAAATATCGTCGACGACAACGAATTTAATGCAAGACATTCAAAAGTATTCTCTTTTTTTCATATTAATTGTGTTTATTTAAATAATTGGAAAAGTTTACACTGAAAAATGTGTAAAAAATATATAAATCAGGTGTTATAATAAATAATAATAAACCAATTATTTATCAGGTATCCAACCGTGACCAGTTTACAATTACAACAAGCTGATCCTGGTTTAGAAAAGGAAAAGAAAAGCATTTATGGGTATGTTTTATGGAATTTATTAATTAATGAAATTATCAATTAACTCATTTTTAAAATGAAATTTAATAAAACATTTTTAGACATCCATTGTATCCAATATTATCACTGCTACTAGAACAATGTGAGCAAGCAACCGCTTCTCCAGATTCTCAATCTCCTGACACATTTGAGGCGGATCTCCAATCTTATATATTAAGAAATGACAATAATGAAAAATATTTCTTCACCGATAATAAAGATCTCGATTCATTGGTTAATGATTTTATCATTAATTTATCATTATTTTATTCATCATACTAGATGGTGAAAGCGATTCAAGTTTTAAGAATACACCTAATAGAATTAAGGAAAGTCAATGAATTGTGTAGAGACTTTTGCTCACGGTATATCAATTGTTTGAAAACGAAAATCCAATCAGATTCCATGTTTGATGGTAATTGTCTTTAATAAGTTTATATCAAGTATAATTTTGCTGTCAGATTCCGAAGAGTCATCTCCAAACGGGTCTGAAAGGTTATCCCCTAGTATTTTAACCGGTGCGGGTTCGGTTTATAGCAGCCCTTATAATTCTCAAACCGGACTAATGGGGAGAAATTATTTAGAACTTACTAATAACCATAGACATCAACATATGATGAATCAAATTCACAACATGGAACAAAATTGTAACTCAACGATCAACGGAATATCCGTAAGATTTTGGAATAATTTCTTTCTGAATAAATAAAACATTTTTGAGCTTTTCAATTTGAATTATAATATTTATTTGTCATATTTATAAAGCCAAACATGTAATTTGTAAACTCTTATTTTAAATGAAAAAAATGTTAATAATAAAAATAATAATAATAATAATAATAATAATAATAATAATAATAATAATAATAATAATAATAATAATAATAATAATAATAATAATAATAATAATAATAATAATAATAATAATAATAATAATAATAATAATAATAATAATAAAAATGAAATAAATAAAGAAATTATAATAATAAAAAATATAAAAAATTATGATAAAAAAAATAATATAAAAGTAAGTTTACATCAAAAAAATTGAAAAGATAACAATCTTGTCTTCTAAAATATATAAATAAAAAAATATCAAAAAAATTTGATTAAATAAAAAGAAAATGACGTGAAAGCTCAAATGTGAAAGAACCTAGGATATTTACTCCCTGAAAAATTTTTGCAAAAGACAATAAAGAAGAAAACCTCCAATACTATATCTAATATTAACAAATTGTCTTTTGTTTATAGAAATGGATTCATTTTTTCCAACTGTCAATAACAATAACAAAAATTGCAAAATTTGCAAAATTGTCAAAATTTCAAATAACTTATGATTATTATTATTAATGATGATTGTCAGTATTTTTCAAAGTTTATGTCGCAAATTATTTAAAAGGGTGTCAGAGAATTGTACTGGTTTA
Organism: Schmidtea polychroa; assembly: GCA_959609185.1. NCBI lineage: Eukaryota > Metazoa > Platyhelminthes > Tricladida > Dugesiidae > Schmidtea > Schmidtea polychroa. Next base: position 16,617 of record CAUHTR010004487.1, on the reverse strand, counting down.
CTTTTTAACTTCATAAAATTAAGGAAGGGTTTCATTAATTTGAAGTACGTCGGTCGAGAAGATACTACGAAATTTATGATTGCTAAAAATAGAACTTTTTAAATTTGTACTCGATTAGAACAAAATTATATATATTTTGACAATCTATTTTAAATGATATAAAATAAGAAGAAATGAGAATGTCGTAAATTCATCCTAATTTGAAAAGGAATTTGTGAAACTCGACAAGCACATATTTTTTAATAATTTAATATTTTAATTATTCGATTTTTGAAAACTTTTGCTTTAGTTGTTATTGTGATATTGACAGTTGGAAATAATAATTATTTACTTCCCATATTTCTGAGATAATAAATAGATTCAACTTTATAAAAAAATATTAAATATTATATTTACTAACAATCATTTACGGAATGATTATTTTATTACATATTATTAAATATATCATTTTATTTGAATTCTATTATTTAACTTAATGTTTAATAATTAATTAAGAAATAGAAATATCTTAAGTAAAATGACATTGATTATGATAAATTTAGAAAAGAGCGCAAAATAATTTAAAAATTAATGAAAATATAAATAAAACTTTCTTTTACAAATTAGGTTGACTGTATGGACTACATGAATGGTTCCAATAATTCTCCTCCACTATCTGGAATGTCATTACCTGATGAAATCACCAATAATAATTATTTGTCATCTTTGGCATCAGGAAATTCGAGATATTCAAATCTTTAGATCCGACAAAACAGAAGCGTGGCGTATTGCCAAAAAAAGCAACTCAAATAATGAAACAATGGTTATTTCAGCATCTCGTTGTAAGATGTTCAACAATAGTTTTATTATTATTATTATTATTATTATTATTATTATTATTATTATTATTATTATTATTATTATTATTATGATTAAAATTTTTATGATTTTTTGAGCCCTAAAACAATTCAAAGTTTTTTAGAGTTTCGATGCTTTGTGTGTATGTAAGTGACAGAATTGAAAAGTCTCGTCTACAAATAATGCCATCATGTGCTAAATTGAAATAATAATCACTCGGTCAATTTTGACTTTTTTTTCTAACTCTGCAAATCCACTTGAAAAAATGGTTGGACTCCCTAGTGGGATTCCCACATTTAAACGCTGGCATTTGGTGGAATTTATGGCGCCTTATGGTGTTGCGAGAAGTTCGCTATCCAGTATTCTGACTCTGCGAGAAAGAAACTTGGTGTGCAAAGAATCTTTTTTTTGTATTGTGCTAGCGAATTCATGGCGTGTGAGGGTGCTACTGTTACTCGTAACTAATGGAAATGGACCATTTCCAACTGTCGTTTTATGACGCATTACCCCAATCTCGCAAGAGAGCATGATTTCTGTCTGCCAGCCCGATATTATAGTCATAATCGGTTTTCATTACCAATATTTTTTAAAAACCCAGTTTGATTGACAGACTGAATGAGCGAGTACCTTTTTTTCTGGATTCAATTCCTAATTTTAATTCAATCTGAATATAAAAACAATAAAACAAACTGTAAACACCCTTTGTAATCACACATTTATCAAGAGAGACACCAGAATACCATGTTACTATTGTTAAACACATCATTGGTTTGATTGATAGCTGTACAGTAATTTTCTAAGTATCTATCAAGTGGATGCAATATAAAATTTGATGATATAAAAATTAGCATTCTAAATGATAAGAATTACACTCATTTTACGCTACACTGATTTTTTTTTCTCGTTTTTATTAATTCATGGATTTTTCTCACCGATTGAAATTTTAGTAAATAAATAATTATTTTAATTCAAAAAATTTTTCAACGTCTAAAATTGTAATTTAAATGAGAGGAATAAATGGAAAAAATTTGTTATAGAAAAATCAGGCATATAATTCATTATTAATCATGTTGTTATTGTAAGAGGCTAATCTAAACTGTTGGTGTCGACAAATGAATTTTCGAATCATGTGAATGTTTATTTGTACAGATGTCTCAAATCCAAATATCATAATAATATACGGTTCCGCTGCTTCGTATTGAGATCATTGATGATGATTGGTTAATAACACCGGAAGTGTAACCAAACGGCTAACGCGCGAACATTCTTTGATCTGACCGCGTTGCATTACGATTCGAATAACCTATTGCGAACATATTACATTTGTTTTATCTATTATTGAATAGAATTTTGTAGATTTATCTAATGAAATTGAAAATTTCTAACTGACACGGAAATTGGCTCAGTATGCAATTGCAACAGGTGACGCGAGATTACCAGTGTTACTACAAGGATATGAACGTTTATCAGTACTGAAATAACTGATATACTCGTTATCTTGTTTGAATAAACTACTGAAAAGCGTCTTTTGCACAATGTTCGATCCATAGTATTGAGCAGCGCGATTGGGACTTTTTCTCGTATTAATTTTGTATCAGCTGTTCTCAAGATATTGATTATGGGGTTGTCAATCATTATTTTAATTCGATCCTTACTAATGCAAGGTATAATTAGGGGAGAAATCATGACATAGATATTTGAGTTGTATCGAATACAGTTGTCAGTTGAAAAAAAAATTTCATAATGAAAAATATAATCTTTCTATTATATAATCGTAACACGATAAATTTCGTAAATTATTTTCTCTCGATATTGAATCAAGCATTTCAAACAAAAAAAAGTATCATTTTTAATAATTTTAAAAATTTTAAAATTTTAAAAAAAATTCTTTTTCCTATTAATAAAAAATATAATAATGGATTATTAATTAATAAAATAATAAGAAATATTTATTTTCAAAATTATAAAATATTTTTAAAGAATGTGCGATAACAAAAATAGGAAGTTTTAAAGCAAACGGAAAGAAAACATTAAGGATATCAGTTAGTGTATAGAAAGTATTATAAATAGCAAAATTCAAGAAACTTACTCTCTCTGACTATTAATAGATAAAACAAAATCATTTTATTAAATTACATAATTTTCGCAAATTATATAGTCTATTTTTATTATATAGTTAAATTTGAAATGAAATATTGAAACATAAAAATGGTTTTAAAATATGATATTACTTTTACCTTGGAAATTATTTTTAAAATTATAAATAAATATCATTGTATATATGGTTCATATATTGTTTGTACTGTTTATATAATATTAATATGCAACCCATATAATGTTTCTATTTATAAAATATATTAAAATGAAATAAATTTTATACAATAATGTGGAAATTATAAATTTAAGATATTTGTAAAATTTATAAAATAAAAATTAATATTTTCAAAATATACAATTGGATATTTCCATCTTAAAAATATATCATATAAATGATTTGATAGAAGCTGTTTATTATTGAAAAAAAAATATTGTTATTATTAATTATTAATTAATTATTATTAATTAACTAGTTATTTTTAAAAATTTTAAATTTAAAATTTAAAACGGTTTTCGACAGGGTTTAAAATATAATTAAATAATAATAATAATAATAATAATAATAATAATAATAATAATAATAATAATAATAATAATAATAATAATAATAAATAAAACAAAAATATTCTGTGTACAGTTATTTCATCTACAAATTGAGTAATTGAAAAATACATTTCGAAAGTTCGTAAAGCAGGAGAAAGAAAATAGAATAAATATTATCATTATGTCGTCATTTGGGATGATTGCTGCTTGTCTATCAAAATGATAAATATTGTCGTATTGCGTGATACAATAACCTGTAGCATTTGTTGAAGAGTCTTATCTGAAACTACATCACTTTGATATTACATCCTTCGATTATCGATATTCAGAAAGAAAAAAAATTATAAAAAAATTTCTCTTGTGTTTTCTTCGCAAAAACTTTAAAATATATCGATCGGTTCGTTGAATTTTCTTTTTACGTATTAACAATTCAGTTTGAACCTCTCCAATAAGCACGACTGTTTCAATTAATACTATTAATAATATTATTATTTAATATGTCTATTGCACTGTGACATTGAAGGGTTCTGTTTCATTGTTCAATACAACGATATCAAATTTTCAATAATGATAAAATTAATAATAGGAAACGCCAAATAAATAAACGATATCCATGAACAAATTCATGAATGATGTCATTATTATTAAAGTTTTGTCTTCTAACGTTTTTTTACTTTTTTCTCTCAATTTCCATGTTGAATAATACTATATCTGCGTGCATTGTTATTAGAATCTAAACTGAGTTTGTGTCCAGCTGTACTCTGTTGGAATTAGTAGTTTTTATTGACAGAGCAAGTACCTAATGTTGCGTGCATTCTTGACAGGGTGCTTCCCCGACTCCCGTTGTAATCTCTGCATGCTATAATTGATTATAATGTTTTACGCGCGGCGCATGAACAGATTTCACTTTATATAATTCCTTAATTATTATTATTGATAATAATCTATTTCTTTTCTATTTGGAAGATTTATATTCTGGTATGTTTTCGGTTTAAAAGTTATAATTTACCGTTAATAGGATTAAAATTTGATATAAAATAATTATTAATTAATAATATTAATAATATTAATATTAATTATTATTATTAATATTATTATTATTATTATTATTATTATTATTATTATTATTATTATTATTATTATTTTTATTATTATTATTAGCTTCTAATTTCCATCCTTCACAATGTTGACCATTGTTTAATGTAAAATATACGGTTCGTCACCAAATCTGTTAAAGAATTTCGTAAACATTTAAACAAAATTTCAAATTTATATGTGTATAAGTCAGTTAACTGTTATTGTGCACTATCATTTTTCACAGCTAACTCGATTACTTCGTCATTTTCAATATTTTGGAGCCATTGTTGGAATTTTATTATTATAAATAGTTTCATACAATTTTCACAGTGACCAACACTTTCAACAATCATGCGAAACTGTTTGATGTTTATTTCTTATTAAATAAGTTGTGAGAATGAAGAGAAATAATAATAATAATAATAATAATAATAATAATAATAATAATAATAATAATAATAATAATAATAATAATAATAATAATAATAATAATAATAATAATAATAATAATAATGATAGTAATAATAATGATAATAATAATAATAATAATAATAATAATAATATAATAATAATATTCTTAAGTAAGGAATGTTTTGCATTGATTATTGGACCGTGAAATTAATTTTATATTTCATGGAAAATTTATTAAAAATTAAAAATTAAAATTCTTAATATCGTTAAATCAATTACGTATACCAATGATCCAAAAATAAGGTATTCTAGTAAGTGTATACTCAAAAAAAAACTATAGTATTTCTGAGACAATGACCCGATGAATTTACCATTGCAGCCTGACAGGCTATAATCAATTATTTGGGGCAAGTGGTTTCCGTTGGGCAAGTGGGTAAATAGTCTGTGGACAGGAAGTAAGGTGGGTCGTTCTCTCAGCATAGTGTTTCATATACTTTTAGTGACTCCCATTCATGGACTGCAATGGTGTTCTGCAAAACTTTGCATCATTCATATATAAACAATTGACACGAAACACACACACAATGAATAAAATTTGCAATAGTGATATTTTATAGTGATTTAAATATATTGGTCTCATTTTATCCATAATTTAAATTCTTTATTTTTATTTCTATATTTTCAGCATCCCTATCCTACTGAAGATGAAAAACGACAGATTGCCACTCAAACTAATTTGACTTTGCTTCAAGTTAACAACTGGTTCATCAATGCCCGACGCAGAATTCTACAACCGATGCTTGATTCTTCTGGCTCACCGGGCAAAGATAAATCCAACAATTCGCTTCCTAATAAACAAGATAAATCAGATTCCGTATCCGAATCTGAAGAGATGAGTGTTGGAGTGATTTATAATTCCTCGTGTGGTAACAGAAAAAAGAAAGCAGCAACTAATAGGTTACACATTTTTGTTTATAATACCAATAATAATCAACTACTATTAGTCATCTGAAAAAAAAACAAAAATCTAAATTAAATAATTGCAGTAGTTTATTTAAAAAAACAATAATTATTATTATTGTCAATAATAATAAATAATAACGATAATAGTAAGTAATATAGAAATTAATTTTAATTTATTATTGTGGGAATTAAAATTTGTTTACTGCCAAATTTGTTTTATTGAATTCCATCAAGTGACTGAAAAATGAATTAATTTGGTATCAATTATTACTGAAAATTTGCTTGCATTCTGCAATTCTTGACCTTAATCAATTTTGATCAAATTATTTCAAATTATTTTGATTGACAGCTGGCTGTTAATCAATATTTTAATTTTATTAACTAATTCATTAGCTAATCTTTTTTACTATCGCTTACAGTTATCAAGTAGTATAATATATTTATTATCATTGTTTAAATTAACTAATTAACAAAACCCAAAACACCACGCTGTTAATTTTTATAGGGTTCACAGAAGCAGCGGAAAATGGAAAAATTATTTCAATGATCAAATAATCATTAAAGTGAGAAAATGAGTTAGGAGTAATATATAACATAAAGGTTATGTTGCTCCAGAATTCTGAGAAGTAAGATGGCAGAGAAAGAATTGAAAATGAGGAAAAAATAACACATAATCAATAATATTAAACAATGAAATACGACAAGGTCGTTGTAATTAACAAATACAAATTGAAAGAGGAGAAAAAACAATTAGAATGAAGTGGGGCCTTATATCTTATTCGACGGAGATTACTTGTAGGTAACATTGAATAAAATCAAAAGCAACATGTAATTATCACTAAGTACTAACAAATGATAACCTATAAAGAGTAGAGACACATGTCGAAAAACCAAAGAAAACCGAGTAAACTTACAAGAGAGATATAAAGAAAAATATACGAAATATTTGGAGAACACTGTAGAAGTGGAGAAACTGTATCACAGGAATTTAAGCAACCAACCGATTGATACAATCATATTGAGGAGGTTCGATTGAAGAAGCAGTTTAGCGATCATTAATTTAGACATATTGTGTGTCGTAATATGTCCTAAGTTTCGAGTTTTGATGGGTGAATTATTTGTGAAATTGTGTTAGCAGAAATCAAGTCGATGGCGATTGTGATAAACAATAAATATTGGTAATATAGAAAACTTGTCATTGTTGTTAATATTTCAAGTCACGTTTGAAGTCAGATCAATAATTGATAATATTTAATATCACCGACAACCCAAATAGTAATTATTTTTGAATTAATTTTATTTCAGTAGTATATAAAAATTCCAAACATAAAAACATTAAAAAAAACTTGTGTTTAAAATCTTTTAAGGCATTTTTTATCAGCATGACAATGTGTACATTATAGTGTTCACTTTGCTTAGAGATAAATTAAAAAATTTTATCTGTGAAAATTTATAAAAAAAAAGTTTATAAATTTTTAACTGTAAAATTTTACTGTTTAAAAATTTAGAAAGGCATTGTTGAGAATGACAGAAAACAATTTCAGTTGATAGTTGAAATTAACAATAAATAGTACAATTCTTTACTCTTCCTGACAAAATTTATTTTTGAGTCCCAGGAGGCTAGAAAACAAGTGATTACTGTAAACATATCTATTTGAAACGCTGTAAATGTTTTCTATTAGATTTAAATCCAAACTGACTGGAGGATGTTCCAGAGGTAAAATATTTTCCCTAACAATTTTACTTTTACCTTAAAATAGCACCGCAATTCTGATTTTGAAGGATTTTAATAATAAATGTATCAAACATATAATCCTCTAAGCAGGCTTTTAAAAATACACAGAAAGACAAATTTCAAGAAAACAAATAAAATTCATGTTGTGGCAATTTGAAAAACTTTAAAAGACCTCGTGTTTTCAATATTGTATTACAATAGTGGTTCTCAACTTTTTTTAGGCGACGGTATGCTAATAGAAAATGTGAAAATTTCAAGGCACCCATAATAATGTAAATTATTTTTTGAATACTTCTTATCAACACTATTGGACGGCAAAATGGATTTTTGTGTAAATTTTTTTTATGAAAATATGAATAGTAAAACAATACACATATATTATGTTTATTTAAAAGAAATTTAACAAAATAATCATCATGATAACAAATAACCTCCGAGTAGAAATTAAAAAATAAGATGATTTTTACATGAAATAATAATTTTAAAATGACAAAAATAGAATTTTAAATAAGCGAAATATTGCATGATCAAAAAAATGTTTTTAAAATAGATTATAAGAGTATCTTTTACAATTATGTAATTAAAAATTTTAATAATTATTTTATTATATATTTATTATTATAATTACTTATACTTTGAAAAATATAAAATATTACGACAAAATCACATTGTATATAATTAAAAATAAGAAAAAATCTAAGTTAAGGGCCCGGTACAAATGGTCCAGCAACATAAGATCCCATTTTATTATTTTTTATTATTTTTTTATTTTTTATTTTTATATTTTAAATTTCGTGAGGCCAAATTAACTTACATTCCGTGATTGGATCGAGCTGAAATTTGGAAAGTAGATTTGTTGTCAAGAACACTCCATGTTATCATAATTTCTGATCGATCCGATCACGGAAAGTGGGTTCATTTAAAAAATATTGATATGTAAAATCTAGTGTTATTTCCTTATTTCAATATAAATTTTTATCTATTCATTAACTTCGGATTAAAGAGATAAGGTAATTATATCTACAATATGTTGAAATTAAGAGAGTGAAATATAGAGTTTCAAAAACCATGTTTTTATGGTTGATTTTTTATATTTTGTTTTTGAAAAAGAAATCTTAAAAAAAAACTTTATAATAATTTAAAACATAATCAATTATATTACTAAAAGTTTTTCTAGTGTAATATTAATATATTTCAAGTGAAAATGGCAGTGCCGAAAATTCGTGAATATATATTTACTGATATATTTACTGATTCATAGTCAAGCTTTTTAATAAATACAATGTCAATGGAAAAGAAATCAGTGACGAAATTTGAAAAAAAAGTTCTTATAATATATAACGATTTTGGAAGTGTTGGACTGGGTCGGCCTGTTGCATTTTTTCAGTTTTTTCTTTTATGTTTAAAATAAACGATGTTTTTGAGTCGTAGCGCTAATGTTTTCATAAAATAACTTACACCAGACCAGATTGAAGGTTTTCTTTGGAAGGATCTGTACATCGAGCACAGCTGAAACAGTGAAATTCTTTTCATTGAGTTAGTCATTCAGAAATAGCTGAGAACGTGTTATCACTAATAACAAAGTTATAAATAATTTTGTTAAAATTATGTGTGAACACCGAAATTTTAATTGTCATTATGAGTTTCATCAAAATGACAAAAAAAGTTAAAATATTAATAGCAAATTAATAATGCGGACATTTATTTCCTAAAAGCATGTCACTTTGAAGCAAAAAACAAAATCTTTGCCATTTTAATTTTGACATTTACTGGTTTTAAAATTTTGAAATTTTATTAATAAAACATTCCGATATTAGCAATTTGTCATTTCAAGTGGCTTGGTGACAAATTAGAAAAAGTCGTATTGGGAAATTGGCAAAATTTCCTTAACGATGTGGAAATTTTCCCTAAATGTCTAAGTGTAGCCTTCGTGAAGACGGTCACTAAATATGTTTTACAGCATTTTGTAATTATTATAATTGTGCGACACGTTTTAAAGCACTATGTGATTCATAGATGATTCCGCATGGAATAAAAAATCAGTCAGCTTCATTTGTAGAAATTTGAAAATATATTGGATTTTTAATAATTATAATAAAAATTATGTCAGCGAAACAAAATTTCAAAAATATTCAATACTTTGCATTAATTTTATGTAACAAGAATCGATATAACGTCATTTTTTAGACTGGGCCGTAATAAAAAATATCAGTAGTTTCCTTTTTATTTGTTTGTAATTAGTTATTGGAACACAATGCACTACCCATGGTAATTGGATATATCATTTTTTTTACATATTTGCCAATGTACAAAATAAACAATTAGTAAGTATTCTTATAAAATAAATATAACAATTATTACAAGAAAAAACAATATTATATCAGAAAGGTATAAAAAAGCAATAGATCAAATTCACTTGAAAAAGGCAGTTCTCAAAATTCGTGAATATCAAAAACATTGATATATTTACTGATATATTAAGTCAAGCTTTTTAATAAATACAATGTAAATGGAAAAGAAATCAGTGGTGAGATTTGAAAAAAAAGTTCTTATTATATATATATATATATATATATATATATATATATATATATATATATATATATATATATATATATATATATATATATATATATATATAATTAAACAAGTTAGCATCTCTTTAAAGTAGCTCTTTCATTATGTTTTTACTTAAACTGTAAAAATATATTATATATAATTTAATAATTAAATTGAGATAATATTCTTTCTTTAATATCACAACCCATATAATAGTAGTAATAATAATAATAATAATAATAATAATAATAATAATAATAATAATAATAATAATAATAATAATAATAATAATAATAATAATAATAATAATAATAATAATAATAATAATAATAATAATGACATTTGATTTTTAAACATTTTTTGTTTAAAACCATATAATTTCCAAATTTAGTTACCACAACTAGGTAAGATTAAAAGTTATTAAAAATGGAAATCAAAAATAAATTAATTTTAAATAAATGAAAACATAATGTAATTATTTCAATAGAAAAGCGTAATTAAATTGAATAAATTATGCATTATTCGATTGCGAAGCCGATTTTCATAAAACATAGTAAAAATATCAGGCTGAAGAAAATAATATTTATTAAAATAGATTGTTAATATAAAAAAAATAATAAAAGTTTAATTCCGCATTTGAATTCTATTTTTTTAGACCTTCGAATAATCGATTTTGGCCGGCTAGTTTAGCTGCTGCAGTAAACATGTTATCATGCCATGCTTCAATGAGTGGTTGCACATCAACATCCCCAATGACAACAGTAGCCTCAGGTCACAGTACTCCAAAGATGGTATCACAAATTGATTCCCATGGTATCAGTTGTAGTCATTTCTCAGAACAAAGTCCTTCATCCAACAAAAGAACCAAAACTAGTCCACCAAATGCAGAAATCTATCAACCACCGAAATTATTCATACCTAACAAACATTTATATGACAATTGTATCAATGATTCAGATTTCAAGTTACGTATGAAAGACGAAACATCAAGCAACCAATCAACACCTCTTTATACAGATTTAAGAAGTCCAAACCACTCCAAATCAACATGTATAGAAGACAACGAAAGAAATAAATCAGAATTATTTACCATGTCCACGTCAATAAATTCAACAACTCATTCTAACAAGGTTACCTCTCCTAAAACGACAAATGAATTGAAAAAAACATCCAAAGCCGCTTTCTTTCAATCTTACTTTTCATCAACAAAAAACACAAATCCTCATACTCATGAATTATCAACAGTGAGCCTGTTTCCACCCAATCCATGCTCATATGGTGCATCAAACCCCTATGCAAACATGATAATGCCTCCATCAAATCCTTATTTAGCTCATTCTGCAGTAATCTATAATGCCAGTCTTCATCACGCAGTAACTCAAGGAGATCCGAACTCTTTATTTAATATTCGACCTCCAAATCCTCATTCATTCCCAATTTACGATTCCATGTATACAGGATACGATAATTTGATAGATAAACGAACTAATATGGTGTCTCATATCAATGATCTATTTACCAATCCAGCCACACTTAATAGATCATGGGAAGAGCAACAAGGGATATTAAATCCAATTCACAGGTCTCATTATAATCAGCTGGAAAATTCTCCTTATTTACCAATAAAATCTGAATTCATGGACAGATTACCAGAGTCGAATTCGGTTTTCAACCATTCCTATTCTAACATTGACACTTTTTCCAACTTGTCCATGAAACCTGCCTTTCATTCAAAGACAAATACGAATTAAAGGATCTTTTTTGAGCATTTATTTAAACAAAAAATAATTCAAACAATAAAATTGTAACATAATTTCCAACATGTATACGAGAATGTATTTATTAATCATTTCGGACGACAGGGTACAGTTTGGAACACAATTGAACTTTCTTTTTTTACCCGTTTATTTTTTTGTAAATTTCATATTTAATATCATGTAATTAGATGATGGCTGATCATTTCGATTTTGACTGGGAATGATACGTTAAATCCAACTGAATAAATCTAAAACGACTCTCATTATTCATTCATTTAATAAACAATAAATATTTGTAAAACTTTGTAGGCAGACACTAATATTTACATTTAACTACTTACTAAATTTTATGAGTAATCATTATTCAACTATTAACACACAATACAAAATCTGCGGAAAAAAATTTCTGAAATTTAAAATTAAAATTAATAAGTTATACGTTTTGTCTTTTTAAACTTGGCCATCATTATATTAAATGGTTTTTTAACTAAAATTGTTTAAATTTTCAAGCATCAATTGTTTGAATTATTTAAAAATTGAATTGAATATTTGAATATTAATATTTTTCTAATAGAAAAACTTAGAATTGCATTCAAATTTTAATGAAACATTTATTAACAAGATTTTATGTAATTTATTTTACAAGTCAGAATTTTACTAAGGGGGATAAGAAAAATTATTTTTTAAAAACTCAATTTTGAAATTTTCATCATATTTCATAATTAAAATAAATTTCCGAATGAAATAATAATCAATAAACTTTTTGCCGTTTGAATTTATGTTTTTTATTGTACAGTCATGAAAATTAAACGAAATAATGAAAAAACAAATTTACATTTATTGGTAATATTTTTATATATTTAATGAAAGTTTTCCCATTAATATATTGTTGGGTTATTATTTAACAAGTCGGTTAGTTTCTGATTCCTCGTGTCCTTTATTATTGCAATCAAATAACTAAAACCCAACACAGAACACATTATTCAATTTTTATCACAATATTTGCTCCTTTCTCTCGAAATAATCTATAAGGTAGGTTGGCCAATGGCAGATAATTTGTAATTTTCTTTAATTTCACCTAGATTTTAACTTTCGTTACCTTCTGAGCTTAGCAAACGTTTGCAAATTCTCTATTGCTTTATTCGACCAATTGGCAATTCACTTTTCAACAGCTCTCTTTTTATACTCTCTCTTTGAAAACAATTTAATTGTCATTCAACAATTATTTCTTCACTTCGCATCTAATTGCTTCAACAACAAGTAAATTGCTCAGCCCCGTCTTTGATGCTTTATCTAAACTAATTCTGATAATTTATTAATCTCTCGGGTTTTCACAGAGCTCTGATTTCCCATTGACTCGGGCTTTGCACTATCTGATTAATTAATTTGTTTTTCCGTTACAACTTTTCCTGGGGACCCCTCACTATGTTTTTATTTCTATTTCCTCGATCACTATCATTTTTCAAATTTTATAAATTTTTAATTAATGTTTGCATTTTTGTCATATTGATATTTTTATTGATTTTATTTCTGTTTCTATTCTATTTTTGTGCTTTTATGTATTAACCCAACAATATTTACTATCATTTATATGTGTATTTTAAATGAATTATTTTTAACAAGGTTTATATGTATTTGTGATTAAAAATTAAAAATTTAGAATTTAATAAATATGGTATATAAATAATAATTGTAAATTATATAATAAAAATTTAAATCTAAGTATAACTATAATATATTTATATAATTTAAATTAACAGAATGATTGTAGAATGATGTTTTCCTAGCGTAAACTCTTCTTTGAATATTTTGAATAATAAATTTTTGAATATCGAATTTTTAGCTAATTTAAATGGATACCATCAATACTCAGTCCACACAGTCTAAAAAAATTGATAAAAATTGAATCAAGATAAATCAAATGAAAAGAATTCGAATTTGTTTTATTGCATCAAATCATGCAAACATCAAGATATAAAGGAAAACATTTTCATCATAAATATATGAAATTTTTAAACGGAATTTTGTGTAAAACTCTAACGAACTTTTATGTATGAATTAATATGAGTTTTGTAAACTGTAGTAGTGAATTAAAGATTTTATCGCGTTTTTGTTTCTTTGGAAGTGGAATCATTTTCTTAGATCTAAAATCATTACAGACACTACAAACATTTTTCAACCCACATCTAGTACATAACGCAAGTTAATAAAATGAATTGTACAGTATTTGACTTACAAGGAATGAGGCAGTTCAGCCGCACAGTATTTACAGTCAATAAAGGCAAAGTGAAGAGTGAAACGCTCTTCCGGGTTGTCTACTTGTGGGAAGCCTCCGCGTTACGCTATCATGCTCGCGCGCAGGTAATTCGAACAAATACAGAATGCTAACGGGTAACGTTAATTTATATAGAAAGATCTGGAGATTGCGTCAATCTTTTTAGTTTGTTCGTAGTTACAAAGGTCTTAAATAACAAATACATAACTCTAAGGGCTATGTGGGGAAAAGAAATATTTTTAATTCGACTGTTAATGTAATTCTGAACTACATACGTAACCAGCATTAAAACTTAATGGTATAGGAAACTAAGAGCTCGTCGCACTATTGTCCAGTGGGATAAGTGCAGTGATTAAATAAAATACTGAATGACTCAAATTCTCGATAAAAGTGATGTGAAATGAAACCAAAAGTAGTAAAATAAAAAATTGTGCTTGATCATAAATAAAATAAAATTAGGTGTAGTGACTCCGAGTTAAACACACTGAAAAGGAAAAGTTGAATAATTGAGAACTAAAGCATGATTAAATTTATATCGGGGATTTTTGTGGCACAGATCATCATACACTTACATTCCGGGGATGTAAAACAAAAACTGTAACATTTTCAGTATGAACACACAAGGAATCACTTATATTATACTCAACAGGACAAAATTGTAACGACCTGAAACGTAATACGACTCAATTTACCCAAATTATGCCGACGGCCGTTGATGTTAGACAATGATTAAAACAATAATAACAGTTAAATGGTAAGTAAATGATACAACGAACATTAAAATAATAATTACAAAACCACCAGTGACCGGGTAGAGTTCGTCTATTGACCACGAATTCTCAAGAACTTTCGAGATTACGGAACCCCGGATGATTCTGGCGATTTTGATTGAAACGATTCAATATTTAAATTGTGTTATGTAACGCATGAGATTCTTCACCTTGAGTGGCGGAACTTTTCCCGCCGTTTTCTAAAGCAAACAACTGGCCAAGCCAAGTGTTCCACCAAACTGAACGGGAAGGCAACAAGAACTTGCCAGGCAACGTACATGCAAAGAAATGGACTCTAATGCTCGACGATTATAGAATACGGAGATGCGCTCACATTTCTCAAGTAGTCACCAAAGACCTGAACGGGCCATTAAAATTTTTAGCTGACCCGACCTGAAACCGACTCTTCATAATTTATTATAGTCCGAACCCGACCCGACCCGTGGTTTAGTAAAATAATATAGCTCAATCGTATTAGACGAAATCATATTTATCAAGAATTTTGTACTAGATTTCCAAGTCCATGGTATCGAAATCCTGTCATTTTGGATATAATTAAAATTAAATTTATGTAAGCAAGGAAATTTAATTTTAATTCATTCATCTTGGAGCAAATAAAATTCATAAAGAAAATATTTTTGATTAATTTTTCAAATTAAGCCCAATCACGAATGAAATAACGAAATATCGACCCGTCCCGATCCTAGAGCCTTACCCGAGCCCGTGCAGGTCTCTGACAGTCATTCATCTGGCATAGTTCTAACGTTGTTCACACAATGGGTGTCGAATAGTATATCAACATTGTATTATGGGTTTGCGTTAGCGACCTGCAACCACCTGCAACCCACCAATATATATTCTTTCTAGATTAGACATACTATTAATTTCGTTTATATTCATTTCAGACTATAGATCAATATATTTATTTATTTATTATGAATTACTGGCACAACTTACAAATTATTGAAAAATTTGTATTAATTAGATAAGATAATATAATAAAAAATGAAGATTTATAAATATATATGTATATATATATATATATATATATATATATATATATATATATATATATATATATGTATATACATATATAAATTAAAATAGCAATATTTCAGGAAACATTTTTATAAATTAAAATTGAGAGGTTTTTTATTTCGTAAAATTCATAAACATTAAAATTGATTGATAAGAATAGTTAAAACAAAATAAATCCAAATAATTTTATATGAATAAAAGTATAATAATATTATTGACAGCCGCCAATCATAACTTTTAACATGAAATCAACAACCAATATACTAATATCTATATTTCCGTTAATCAACCAAATTAAATTAAAAAAAATTTTAACGTAATTAAAATATATTGTTATCTCAAAATTACATTTATTTTAATTATTCTTTTCTCTAGGCAGGTGTCAGGGTTTCAGAGTTTTGTGCATCCTTTTTCTAAAAGAACTTATATTCACTCATATGTTCCCTAGTTGATCATTATACTTACAATAATAAGAGGGATATTTAAATTAATTTGATTCACTTCTTGAAAAATTACTAGTGAATAGAAAGTAAAATAGATAACAAATGCGAAAAA
>CAUHTR010004486.1:0-16484 GCA_959609185.1 Schmidtea polychroa | reverse complement strand
CTTAAAGTTATGGACTTGACATTAAAGTGATCAAATATAGAAAATGATTCTGAAAACGATCCACTAAATCTTTTACTAGATTGAAATGCCACAAGTATAAAATTAGGTAATCGTCTATCTCCAAATATTTGTTCTTTATAAAAAGAGGAAGAACCAATAGGTAATGAGAAATCAACAACTTCTTTGCTTCTTAAAGGATAAATTGCATTTTTTGTAGACAGACCAATTTGATGTCCTGCCAAAACCGATGGTTCAACACGAACTCTTCTAACCATTAATTTTGCGTCTAATAATAAAATTTTCGGTTCAATTTTCGCACAAGTTAAACTAAGTGTTGGATTTGATCTTGTTAATTTAATTTGAACACTAACACCTGGTAGTAAATATTTAGGTTGATCAAAGAAATCAAATTGAAGTGGGGAACATAAAGAAAAGGATTTTGATTTTTCAATCCATGTTTTTCTCGTAAGATCTTTGTTAGTATACCCCATTCCACCTAAAGATGTTCGTTTAGTATCTCCGTCATAATTTATAAGTGTTTCAATTAATGCTTTGTGGGCAAATCTATCATTTGATCCTTCAACTTTGATTGAATTAAAAATTAATTCAACATCTTTAAAAAGGGTTTGGAAGAAGAAATTATTTGGAATTACTTCTGATTCGCCTAAATTCTCACCTAAATTATTAACAACTTTCAATTGAATATATAACAAAGTATCATTCAAATCTAAATATTCAGTCTGTGATCCATTTATGTAAAATTGAATCGAAGAAGAACCAGCATCTGTAATTGAATTTCTTGGGTATACATCTTCAAATGCTCCATGTTCAATCACTGCTTGGGGAGAAGGTCTATCAAAAAGACATAATTCTGATTTAGCACTAATCATTTTTCAAAGATGGTACCATATCCTTTCATTCTTTTGTTTATATGTTTCTTCATAATTTTTCGACGTTTAAGTATTCCGCCTTTTTGTTCTTTATCATTTTTAAATACATCGGATACTTTATTAATTACTTCAGGTAAATGTTGCATCACTGCTGGTAATGATTCTTTAATTTCAGAAATTGCATTTGATTTTAAAGCAGGCAAGATATTTGCATTGTTATTTATTACGTCATTAGCTGTTTTCATACCAAAATTTCCTATTCGTCTAAGAATTGGGAGTGCAAATCTACCTATTGTCTTCAACCAACCGGTTCCATATTGTTTACCAACAAAATATGGTAAATCACCACCCGATTGGTTACTACTATAAAAATGTATTATGTCAGGATTACTCATTTATTTTACGAAAATGTAATGTCAAGTATGTTTTATCTTCTTTTCCAAATATATATTTTCCACTATCATCTCGTATATTGATTTCTATATTGTTTATATATGAAGACGATACAGGTAAGTACATTGGATTCTTTTCAATTATTTGTACTAAATCATCTTTTTTATGTTTTTCCACCCAAATACATTTCAAAAGAGGGACCAATGTATCACCAACAATAATCGGTTCGATAATATTTGTATAGATCATCAATTGTTGATTGCGTTGTAATACTTCAGGTTCTTTAAAACCAATAATAAGTTTGTCAGTATATGCTTCTTCTAATAATCCTAAACTATTAGCTAAAAATTTACTAAATTGAACTTTACTGACATCATCATCCATTACAATTTTAACGATTTTTCCTTTTTGAATATCAACAGATTTAAATGGACGGGGATAAAAGGTTGATAGTTGATCATTTATTTGTGAAAGATCTGTAATGATATTTTCTTCGAATGTATCTGTATACTCGACATCGTAATAATATTGTATAGTTAATCGAATTGTATCAAACTTTATTTTTCGATTATTTGGAGGAATAGTGATTTGGTTCAAGGTTTGTTTAAAAGTTATTTCTTTTTCTGAAAATCCCAATTTTTGTGCTTCTTTAATACTATCGAATTCTACTTTAAAAGGAAAATATTTACAATTAATGTTCAATGTATTTCCATCAATATATATTAAATAAAATGGAGAGTCGTGACTGATTGTATATTCATTTTTTTCTTGGTTAAAGTAAAAGTATTCATAACTTGTATGTAATACACTTTTACTATATTTGACATTTGAATTACTGTAAAAAGGAAAATAATTATACACAAAGGTAAAGTCCATGAGAGCTACTTCCCATTCACCATCCAAGTAAATAGGATTTTGAAATTCGACATTAAATTTACTAGCTTCATTATCAGGGAAAATAAGAGGACAACTATTAGAAGGTAAAATAATATAAAAATCTTTCATAATATTTATTTAATCAATTGATTTTCGGATATCCAAGATGGAGTTTCATATCCATGCCATTTAACATAGTATTGTTTATATTTACCATCTTTTTTGGTTTTTAAAATCTTTTGAATTCTAAATATTGTAGGAGCAGGAATTACTTGGAGTTCTTGTTCATAGAATTTACCAGTGATTGGTTTGTTTTCATGATCAACTATCACATACATGACAGGATTCTGTTTTGTATCGATTTTAAAAATTTGATATACTTCATCACTCCAATTATTATCAAAGTTTTTGATGAATGGTGAAGAATTGATTTACTAATTCTTACATGATCACCAACCTTGTATTTTGGTTTATTGATTTTCTCTAACTTTGGTTGATTTTAGTAAAATCAGCAGGTGTTTGTCCTTTTAATCCTCCTGTGTGGTGAATGATTGTAACTGAAAATAATTTTTGGCAAAACATTTATCCAAGTTTTATTACCTTGATATACAAAATATTTTTTCAAACGATCTCTTAAAGTTCGATTAAATCGTTCTACATGAGCAGCTTTGAACTGAGAAAATACCGAGTAGTGGTTTATTCCTTTGATAACCTCTTTAACTTTGCTGTTATAAAATTCTTTACCTAAATCATATATTTAAAAATTTATTAATTAAATTTAATTACCTAAATCCGTTTGTAAATTAATAGGTTTACCATCTGCAAACATTTCTTTTATCGCATCAGCCATTTCATTTGCAGATTTAGTTTTTGTAGGAACAGCACGAGCATATCTATTAAAAACATCTATACAAGTCAGAATATATTTGTACCCCTTGTTAATTTTTGAATAAGGTATCATTTCCATCAAATCCATTTGCCATACATCATTGTTTCCAATTGTTTTGTATGGTCTTGTTGGAAATCGTTTCAACATTGGTTTATTTAAACTATATGCTAATTGATTAGATAACCATTTCTGAGTTTCTTTCTTTGAATTATTCACTCGTTTTGTTAATTTTTCTACGCCACCAAAACCATCTGGATCTTTTGGGTTTGTCCATATTGTTTTTAACTTTTTCTCTATTGTTTTCACTTTTTTCACTTTTGTTTTCACTTTTGATTTCACTTTTGTTTTCACTTTTTCCACTTTTGTGTTGGTTTTGTGATTCGTTTCCTTCATTATTACAACAAGTTGTCAAAATATTAAAATCTACAATATTTTTATTTGGTAATGAACTCTTGATACCCATTAAGAACTTAATGATGAGATTGCACTAATTGCAGATAAGACTATAGGAATTAGTGCACCCAAGAACCCTCCTTTTTGTTTATATATTATCTTTCTCATTAGACGACGATTTTTTGTATCAACTAGAGATAAAAGTGATCTTTTATGTCTTTGCAATACTAATCTTTTAGCTTTAGTTATATTTACATTACCGCGGACAACATTTATAATAACTTCAAGTAAATCATCAATAACAAATGATGGAAAAGATTGTAAAATTGATATTCGTTTCGAATTTGGTGCCTTTATTAAAGCATTAAAATATGGTAAACTCCGTTCAAATTTCATTATTATTATTAATTTACACGACGGATTGTTTATAATTTGATCCACTTCTTGATTTGTTTCTTAGTTTTTGTACTTTTTGTACTTTTTGATCCGCTTTTGTTTTCTTTGTACGTTTTGTTTTCTTGGTAATTTTCTTCGAAACACTTGGAAGATTTTTAACAACTACTTTTTAAATGACATGATTAATTTTATTTAGTTTTTAGTTTTGTTTATAAATCGTAACACCGTTTATATTAAAAATATCAGTTCTAATACGCATATCATCTGGACATTGTTGTGTAAAATCAAAAAATAAATATCCATGAGGAATTTTTGTCGCATCTTGGAATGAATCAATCAAAATTTTCTATTATTTGGATAAGCTTGTCTTGCAAGAAAATCTATTATTGTTTGATCTCTAGGATTTTTGAAAATAATTAAATATTGGACATTTAAATTACGTGTTCTATGACTTCCACCTTGATGAAAAAGATTTTGTGTAATGAAAATAACTGTAACTCCGCAATGTCTACTGATTTTGTAAATAAATTATTAAAATCCTTTTCTTTATTTGCTTCCTGGTACAGATCATCGATAATAATAACATCACCTTGGCGTAATCTAGATGACCAATTTTTATCAATCCTTTAATTATTGTCATTTTTAATTTACAGAAACTGTTTTGAGTTAATCCATGTTCTTCATCTGCACCTCGATGCCAATATATTTTATTAATTTAGATTTAAACATGTTTGATTGTAATAAATTACATACAAATAAAGTTTTTCCGCTTCCACTAGGTCCTACAATTTGATATACTGCGTCATTTCTTAATTCCATTTTTTAATTAAATTATTTTATTTAATTTGTTTTATAATTACAATAATTACAATGATCAGCAACATTAATTATAGAGGAAGATGTGTAGTTAATGGAATGAAGTTCCATCAGGAAAACCTCAACATGTCGTGGACAGAAGTGGAAAATATCCAATTTTATTCTTCAAGAGCGGAAATGTAGGATAATGGGATGTAAGAAACCATTACAGGAAGGCGATCTCAAATATCAAATTCAAGATTTACAAATCCAATCAATTACATTACGTTAGATATGGGTACATGCATTGATTTAAATGCATTGTCAAGGAAAACCGATAGTTACTACGAGCCTGAAATATTTCCAGCTTTACGTATTCTCAAGTATAACCCACTATGTGTAAATGTTTTTTCAAGTGGGAAAGTTGTTATATTAGGGATTAAAACATTTGATTATTTTAATCAAATTCAAGAAATTCAGAAATTCATTAAATCATTAACTATAAATATCACAACAAATGAAGAAATATTGGAATATTTATTAAGTTAATTAAATTAATTTAATTAATTGTGTTTTAAATTAACTGAATATCTACAATAACAAAAATTCAAAATGGATGACGATAAGCAAGCTTACATATTCCAGACTATATTAACGAAGATGGAAGATTTGTTCCCGAATATAAAGAACAGACTTTCGTATTGTGCTCCGGAACTATTAGCTTATAGAATCAAGCAATTAACGGGGATCAATATAGAAGAACTTATACGAAGACATTTCGAATCTGTCCAAGAATCGAGATTTAAATGCATAGACGATTGTGAAGTATGTATGGATCCGATGAAATTACCATGTCCGTTTAGATGTAGATGCTGCCAAGAATATAAGATGAAAGAAGTTGTTCATATTTTACTAGCAGAATTAAGAAGAGCTTATTACAAGCAAATATTGGATGAATAAATTTTATATCTTTACATTTGTTAATTGTTTGTGTTTTATGTGTCTAGTTCATTTTATGTATTTGGTTGATATATTATTATTATTATTATTATTATTATTATTATTATTATTATTATTATTTCATTAAAAATTTCCATCTAAAGTTATCATTGAAAAATATTTCATAAAAATTTTCATTAAAAATTAGCTTAAAAAATTACCATTGAAAAATATTTCATAAAAATTTCCATTAAAAATTACTTAAAAATTATTTCATTAAAATTTTCATTAAAAAATTTCAATTCTCAAACACCTTCTATTATTTCAACTTTTTGTTAATAAATTTTAAAATTTTACTTTAATTTACTTATTACATTACTTTAATTTACTTATTTAAAAATTATTACTTTAATTTACTTATTTAAAATTTTTGACCATTGATTACTTAATTTTAAAATTTGGACCTTAATTAACTTTAATTTAATTTTTTAGAACCTTAATTTAGTTATTTGAGCCCATTCATTACTTTAATTTAAAAATTTGAACCATAATTTACTTTAATTGAAAAATTTGAACCTTAAATTACTTTAATTTAAATTTTTAGAACCATAATTAACTTTAATTGAAAAATTTGAACCTTAAATTACTTTAATTTAAATTTTTAGAACCATAATTAACTGTAATTGAAAAATTTGGACCATTATTTACTGTAATTTAATTTTTTTAGAACCAAAATTTACTTTAATTTAATTTTTAGAACCATTAATTACTTTAATTCAAAATTTGGACCATAATTTATTGTAATTTAATTTTTAGGACCATTATTTACTTTAATTTAATTTTTAGGACCATTATTTACTTTAATTGAAAAATTGGACCTTATTTTACTGTAATTGAAAAATTTTGACCATAATTTACTGTAATTCAAAAATTTTGACCATCATTTACTGTAATTTAATTTTTAGGACCATAATTTACTGTAATTCAAAAATTTTGACCATAATTTATTGTAATTTAATTTTTAGGACCATAATTTACTGTAATTCAAAAATTTGGACCATTATTTACTTTAATTTAATTTTTAAGAACCATAATTTACTGTAATTTAATTTTTTAGGACCATTATTTACTTTAATTGAAAAAATTTACCACGTTTTTTAGTGTAGACCACCTTTTTCTCAGGACCAAGGAGACCCACCTCACTATAGTCTGAAAAATCCTTGGCTTTTTTAGTGTAGACCACCTATTTGTATTGAAAATATCCTGAGACCTTAAATTACCATGCTTTTTTTATTGAAGACCAGCTTTTTGTATTGAAAATATCCTGAGACCTTAAATTACCACTCTTTTTTATTGAAGACCGCCTATTTCTCAGGACCAAGGAGACCCCCTCACTATAGTCTGAAAATTCCATGCTTTTTTAGTGGTAGTCGGATTATTGTATAGAAAAAAAATTTTTTGTATTGAAAATCCTAGGACCATCGAGACCCCCTCACTATAGTGTGATAAAAAAAAATTTGGACCAAAAATCCCTGAAAGCAAGAAATTTGAGTTGCCGCAATTGCGTAATCAAAAGTTGCCGCAAAAAAAAAAGTTGCCGCAAAAAAAAAGTTGCCGCAACCCCCCCCCCCCCCCCCCCCCCCGGGGGGGGGGGTAATTGCGGCAGCGGGCTACTATCTACCTACTTTTATCCTTACCGACCTTTTTAGTTTTCAATATTTTTGAATTCTAAATACTTTTGGGGGAGGAATGACTTGTAATTCCTGCTCATAAAATTTCCCTTGTACAATATTATTATCATTGTCTTTGATGACATACATTACAGGATTCTGTTTAGTATTTATTTTTGAAATTACAAAGACTTCATCACTCCAATTTGTATCAAAATTTTTAATAAATGGTGATGCACTAATTTTACTAATTCTAACATGGTCACCGACTTTATATTTAGGTTTTGCAATTTTTACAGATTTCTTAGAAGTCAATGATGTTTTTGATGTAATATCAACCGGTCTCAATCCATTCAGTCCTCGATGTGATGAATGATTATAACTTGTTATTATTTTCGGTAAAGCATTTACCCATTTTTTATTACCTTGATGCACGAACAATTTCTTTAATCTATCTCTCAATGTTCGATTAAATCTTTCAACATGAGCAGCTTTGTATTGAGAATGTACCGAATAGTGATTTATTTTCAGTTTATCGAGGATTTGCTTAACTTTGCTATTGTAGAATTCTTTACCTAAAATAATAATAATAATAATAATAATAATAATAATAATAATAATAATAATAATAATAATAATAATAATAATAATAATACCTAAATCTGTTTGCAAGTTATTAGGATGTCCATCTTTAAATAAAATATTAATTGCCTTGGACATTTCTTCTGCAGATTTTGCCTTGACTGGTATTGCTCGTGCAAACCTGCTGTATACATTAATACATGTTAAAATATATTTATTCCCATTGTTAATTTTCGAATAAGGTATCATCTCCATCAAATCCATTTGCCATAAATCGTCAATACCAAATGTTTTATACGCTCTTGTTGGAAATCTTTTCCGCATTGGTTTGTTCAAACTGTACGCAAGCTGATCTGATCACCACTTCTGGGTTTCTTTTTTCGAATTCGGAACTCTTTTCTTTAATTTTGCCACTCCACCGAAACCGGCTTCGTCTTCTGGGTTCGTCCAAATCTTCTCCATTACAACAAGAAGATTTAAAATTAAATTTAATATCGGGCAATGAAGGATTAGCACCCATTGTTTATAATTGATTTCCTACAACTCCACCTAATAATGATAATGCCAGAGGTATCAATGCACCAATGAATCCACCTTGTTGTTTATATATAATTTTCCTCATTTGCTTACGATTTTTATTATTTACTAAAGATAACAATGGTTTCCTATGTTTGCTCAATAAATGCTTTTTTGATTTACTGATTTTAATTTTGCCTTTGACTACTTTAAGTATAATATTGAGTAAATCATCGACAACAAAATTTGGGAATGATTGCAATATATTCATTCTTTTCATACTCGGGGCCTTTAACAATGCATTAAAAAATGGAAAACTGCGATGATTTTTAACTACTTTTTTACTGGTTTTACGGGTTTTACGGGTTTTACGTTTAGGTTTAGGATTTTTAGAAATAAGATTCATTGCAGAGAAATTTTCAGTTACAAGTTTTTAGATGGTGTATAACTAGTTGTTGGTGGAACTTTTGGAACTTTAATAGTCTTTCTAATACTTTTTCTTAATTTCCTAATATTTTTCACCCTTGCTTTTAGAAACATTATTATTCATAGAGGTTTTCAACTTTGTTTATAAACCATGGCACCTTTTGGGTTGAAAATATCTGTTTTTACTCGTAAATCATCGGGACATTGTTGCGTGAAATCAAGAAATATATATCTATGAGGTATTTTTGTAGCATCTTGAAATGCACTGATAAGAAAATTACGATTGTTAGGGTATGCTTGACGTGCAAGAAAATCAATCACTGTTGCATCTCTAGGATTCTTGAAAATAACTAAATATTGTACATTTAAATTACGTGTTTGATGTGCCCCACCTTGATGAAATAGATTTTGTGTTATGAAAATAACTGTTACACCGACATGTCTGCTGATCTTTGTAAATAAATTATTAAAATCTTTTTCTTTATTAGCTTCTTGATACAAATCATCGATAATAATGACATCACCTTTCTTTAATCGGCTGGACCAGTTTTTATCGAATCCCTTTACTATTTTCATGTTTTTTAATTTACAGAAACTTGATTGAGTTAATCCATGTTCTTCATCAGCACCCCTATGCCAATAAATCCTGTTGAATTTTGATTTGAATAAATTTTATTTTAGTAATTTACAAACAAATAATGTTTTTCCACTACCACTCGGACCAACGATTTGGTATACTGCATCATTTCTTAATTCCATTTCAAAAATTTTATAAATATATGTGTATTTGTTTATATTCGATGATTTAATGAACTCGTGCTCAATTTGTATATAAAGACTAATTTTCATAAATGATTTAATAATGTTAGCAAATATAAATTATCGAGGAAATTTTGATGTATCGAATATGAGGTTCCCACCAGGGAAACCCCAGCAAATTATCGATAGAAGTGGGAAATATTCGATAATATTTTTCAAGACTGGTAAATGCAGAATCATGGGATGTAAGAAACCTTTGGATATTAATAAATTACAATATCGAATAAATAATATTATAATCCAATCAATTACCGTTACTATGGATATGGGACATAGTATCAATCTATATAACATGTCGAAAAAATGTGATTGTATGTTTGAACCGGAATTGTTTCCGGCACTAAGACTATTAAAATATAACCCTATATGTGTCAACGTGTTTGCTAGTGGAAAGGTTGTAATGTTGGGGTTGAGAAATTTGGAGTATAGAGAATTTGTTGACAATGTTCGAAATGAGATAATTTCATTGGTCGATTTCTAATTGGTTAACTTCTAATTGGTTATTGATTGATTTAAACAAACGGTTTTTGTTTAGGATTCATTTATTCAAAAACATGTACAAAATACCAAGCGCAGCAAATTTAATGAAAGATATTGACGACTATGGTAAATTTAAAATTTTTATTTTCACATTTTTTATATTTATTATTTTAGAGAAATATTTAGAAGTAATGCTGAATAGGATAAAATATTATTATCCTCAAATTGCAGAAATAATCAAGGATAGAGAACCAGAAATCATTCCGGATCTCATATTCTATTCCACTCAAATTAGAATCATGGAGGTATTCCATCAATTTTTATGGGATATCAAGATTAATAGAACCATGAAAGAAATGGAGCCGGAGTATCAATGTATGTTCGGATGTTCATGTTGTGCCGATCGATATCGGCGATATGTCGAATGGGAGTTAGTGAAAACTCTGAGAAGGTTTCACTACTCCCGGATTGTTGATAAATATTAATAAATGTATTTTGTTTCTATTGCGTTTTTATATTTGAAATAGTATTATAATAGTAATAATATAAATAATAATAGTAATAATAATATAAATAGTAATAATAATAATAGAAATAATAGAAATAATATTAATAGTAATAATATAAATAGTTATAATAATAATAATAATAGAAATAATAATAGAAATAGTAATAATAAAACATTAATAATAATATGTCACATTAATAGAACATAAATGCAGCATTAATGCAAATGACATGCAAATTTAAACAAAGACATGCTATAATCTGATTGGTTGATAGGCATGAGTCAAAGGTATAAAAACCCTGTAACATTTCAATTTAATCATTATTCACTATGACCAAGAAAATTTCATGCACCGAAAAACCTAAAGAAATGGTACAACCAGTTCAAATGTTCCACAACTACAAAATGTATTTTTTGAAAGAAGAAATCAATATGAAATTGGTTGCACCAGTCAAGCTAATTCCAACTAAATTTCAATTCTTATCCGGCACGCTTTCAATGATTGATGTCAAAACTATTGATGATGTTTTTAAACGGATAGAGTCGAATCTATCGTGTAATCAACATGCATGGTTCAACAATAGATATGCAAGATTTTATGATGCTTTTGATGAAATCAGTTTCAAAGAAAATGAAAATTGGTATATAACAATTGCAATCCATGGATATAAAGTTGATAATAATGATGTATATTCTCCTATTTGGAAAATTATGTCTGCTAGACTTTCACAAATATTTTAATGTTATATTTAATAAATGTATTAGTCAGATTTGTTTTTTCTCTTTATTAATTGCAACATAAATGCCAATGACATGCAAATTTAACAAAGAAAATCTATAAACAAACTTATAATATAGTTTTAAAGTGATGAAAATGACTGCAGAAAAAGGTTAACATAATTAATTAATTAACGAATTATTTATTATTTAGAATTTGTAATGAACTTTTTGTTGGAAAAGTTAGCAGAAATAGCTGGTGTGAAAATTGAGGACATATCGGAATTGAGCATATCTTCATAATCGATATGATTTCCTTCGATAATCTTTTCGGTCCGGTCGACCAGGAAACTGAGGCTTTCCACAATCTTCTTGTTGATAACTTCGCTTAAAAGATTTTCCATAAAATTTGGTTGCGACATTTCTACAATAATTTAAAATTTGATGTTTTATTTATACTAATACCGTATGATTTTGATTGGTTGATAGACTATAAATGTAAAAGAAAAGTTTTGATTTGATACACCATGAAAACTATATTCATATTGCTAATTATTATAACGAGGGTGTGCTCACACAATACAACAATAACAGTGGAGTCTTTTAATAAATCAATATGTGTTTGTCCAAATACAGCCAAGTTGATGGATATTTTATATATTCTCGACAAACCAAAATGGTGAAACCATCCAGGAAAAAGAATATCTCAAAGATTGGAGAATTTAGAAAACAGTTATGAACTATCATTTGCATATATACAAAATATAAAAATTAAATTGATTGATCATATTGAAGCTTTCAATAACTCTATTGTTGAAAATAAAAAGAATATGAAAATTATTGATAAGAAGCATGATTATTTGTTAAAAAAGATCGAATTATTATTAAGAGAACTTCAAACAATCAAAGGATCAATAGAATATCTGAAAATCAATTCAACGTTACCAATTTCAAACAATATTGCCGCGAATACTAGTACATCAATATTTAGTTTACCTTTGTTAATTTTACATTATTTTATTGTTTAAATAAATGTATGTTTTGTTGATTTGTTTAATAATACCCTTGTGAGTTGTTGAGCGTGTATCGGTTGATAGGATATTTTATTAATAATAATAATAATAATAATATTAATAATAATATGATGGGAACGATAACTTTTGGCAGGCCAAATAGTAGGTCACCGCGAGAACAAAGACATTAGAAATAATAATATTTTTAAAAATAATAATAATTATATATCATTGAACATGGTCTTGGGAAAATGTTAATAACTTTGTCAATATTAAAGATGGTGATGACAATAGCTCATTCGAAGGGTCTTGCACCAAGCTTAAAAATAAGCTATCGATCGCTGAAATAAGTTGATGGGAACGATAACTTTTGGCAGGCCAAATAGTAGGTCACCGCGAGAACAAAGACATTAGAAATAATAATATTTTAAAAATAATAATATGACCTTGATGAGTCATACGACCTTGAGTTGGTTTATTAACTGGAACTTTGAGCTGGTTGTTTTCTTTGACCTCCTTCCCAAGTTTATTCAAATAATGAAGTAACTTCTTTTCGTTTAATTTTCCAACTAATAATTTTATTTAAATCTTCTCGAATAATTATTCTTCATAATTCTTTTTCACAATCGTTTCTCCAACAACGTTTCGTCCAACGATGTCTAATTTTTCTCCAATAATTTTATCTCTCAAATTGTCTCTCCCAAATTGTCTCTCCCAAATTGTCTCAACTTTTGTTCTTACTTTTCCAAATTTTGTTCTCCTATCGTGTCCACCAGTTTTCCTTTATATAGCTATTTTATTTGTGGCACTGGCGACAGATTCTGTTAACCATTTTCCTTTTCCTCTACATCATCCTTATCTCGGACAGATATCAAGATATTTTTCCATTTTCCTTTTTTGTTAAACCTTCTCCCGACAATTTTGCTATCTTTGACAAGCAGTCAAGATACGGCTTATTTTGTTTTTCTGGAATTTGAAATTTCACCTTCATTTGTACTTCTTAATTAACAATGAACTTTGTTTTAATTTCTTGTTTGTTTCCTTTTATTTGATTTATCTTTCTCATTTTTAATTTCTTTTTACTTTCGTTTTATTTTCTGAGTTCCCAATGATTGTCCCGTTTGTCATGGCGATCTTCCCCCAAGGTAATTTATTTATTTATTATGTTATTTATCATTTAGGCATCCTCAACAAAATGGTCAAACTCCAAAGCATGCTTTGTTGGCTTATACACTTGAAGTCAAGCAAATGATAGTTGATGTAAATAAAACCGTGATTCTTTCCTTAATTGGATTTGATATTTTCAACTACTGTAAAACCATTCCTGTTGAGCCCAAATAGGGAACATTCATGTTTTGTTTTATTAAGACCATACAGGTACCAAGTTTCATTCGCATCAAATAATTCGAATTTGACACGAAAAATAAAACAAATTTAATTTAAGTTAATTAAAACGCCTCAAGTACAGCACATAAAGGACATCCTTAAAATAAAATTTGAAGATAATGATGGGAATTCTGAAGATTCAGTATTAAATTAATAAATAAAAAGATATAGAAAAGTTAAAATCAAAATATAATAGAATTGAAAACTTGTAGAAAAGCTTTATCGGTTATATCATTGAAAAACATCGAAAAATCTTTTTAAACTTTGATGAGTTTTGACATGTGAAATTGCCATCTTTTAGAAAAGGCTTTTTTAATTGGTAAAAACAAATGTATTTCGAGAAACCTGAAAAAACTTTCTAATTGGAACCTTATAAATCGAAGAAACTTTACTATTATCGGCAATTATGTTAATAAGATAAACATTACAGGCTTTGTGATACCCAGTGCAAATCCTAATAGTAGACTAGTTTCGAGCTTTTGGCTCTCATCAGTACTATGCAGGAGACGCGAAGATTTCTATTTGTTAGTGATTTACAAGTGAAGTGATTTCCAATGTAGCAGGTAAAGTATGTAATAGAGTTGAATCAACAATATTGTATACTTACCTGGCGCGAAGAGAAATTCAACAACAAATTTTCAAACGTTCAATTAATTAACCTGATCCGGCCACTTGAGGTTTTAACAATTATCGTTATCATTATATTTATTATTATTATTATTATTATTATTATTATTATTATTATTATTATTATTATTATTATTATTATTATTATTATTATTATTTTAAAGAATTCTATATTTTTAAGATTTAACACAAAACCAATCTCTTTACTAACTCCTATGCAATGCACACTGTGTATTAGAACTATAAGTATTTTGTTTATTTTATCTTTTAACTGTAAAATGATATGTTCCCTACAAATAACCAATTAAAAGTAAATGATTTTGATTGTAATTTGTTTCTTTAAATTGAATGTAATTCACTCGAAAAAGGCAGTGCCAAAAATTCTCGAATATCAAAAACATCGATATATTATTGATTTATAGTCAAGGTTTTTTTAATAAACACTCTTGATATTGATAATTATTTGTCCGGAAGACCGTAAGGATTAAACTTGTCAAAATTCTTAACAACACTTGAAATTTTTCCCAATCCTGATATATTGTATTATTTTATATTTTAAAATATATAATTGTAATTGTATAATCTTTGTATATTTGTAAATATTATTATTTTGAAATATATACCTTTGTTTAAATAATTTTCTATATTTAATTTCGACCTTGAAATTAATTGTTAAATACGGATCTTAAGTTTTAATGATTTTAATTTACTAAATTTTCCATAATTTAAATTTATACGATAAATGGCTTGTTCTAAATTAGAAAATATTTGGCAAATAATGAAAAATCATAATTATGAAAGTTTATCAGAAATTCAGCACGACATGCTATGCTCACTGTGTAAAAAGTTATTGGTAAATACTCACTATACTCCATGCGGTTGCAGGTTTTGTTTTTCCTGTATTTCAGAATATCTAGAAAGAAAGAATAAAATTTGCCCCGGTAATACAGTGAACTGTAAACTGGAAATTCTCAATTTGGATGAAAATATTCTTGTGGATAATGCAATGAACATCAAAATTTCAAGGACAAGAGTTAAGTGCCCAGGAATCTCTTGTGATTATGTTGATGAATTAAGAAGAATGGAAGATCATTCACGGATGTGCAAATATCAATCAGTTGTATGTCCATATGTGAATATAGGATGTGACAAATGCAATATATGTCATGATAAAGTTGCGGATCATTTGCAATCTGAAATAATGGAGCACGCAAAACTACTGATGAATTTTATTACCAAATCCAATAATGAGATGGAGATATTGAAGGCAAATAACAACAAATTGACCGCTGAGAATGAATTTTTGCGGACTAAAATCAACGAATGGAAATTGGATGGCGAGATGAGGCGAGTAAGATTTAATATTTCATTTGATGCGGATAAATGGTGAGAATTCAGGAGGAAATTGATGATTTGCATAGGAAATGTGCTGATCAAAATATGGAAATCGAATTGTTGAATGAGGACATTCCTGCATTGAGGATTGTAGATAGAAATTTGAGCGATGGATTGAATGAATTGAAATTGGATAGCGAGAGGAGGCGAGTAAGAATCAATATTTCACTTGATGCGGATAAATGGTGAG
Source organism: Schmidtea polychroa (assembly GCA_959609185.1). Lineage (NCBI taxonomy): Eukaryota > Metazoa > Platyhelminthes > Tricladida > Dugesiidae > Schmidtea > Schmidtea polychroa. The sequence continues at coordinate 584 of CAUHTR010004486.1, read as the reverse complement.
AATTCAGGAGGAAATTGCTGATTTGCAGAGGAAATGTGCTAAATTGCAGAGGAAATGTGCTGATCAAGCTGAGCAAATGAGCAACTATATGCAATGCGGAGAATATTCATGGAAGCTCGACAAATTCTCTGATAAAATGGCAGATGCAAAAAATGGAATCAACCGCATCATTTATAGCAAATCATTTCTCACGCATGCAAATGGTTATAAAATGTGTTTGCGTGTGGATCCTGATGGTAATGGTGATGGCAAGGGCACTCATTTATCTGTGTTCTTTTGTTTGATGAAGGGCGAGTTTGACAGCATTTTGCAATGGCCATTCAGGCATTCTGTCACGTTCACATTGATCAATCAGCGCACCCGACGGGCTCATGTCAGTTACACTGAGAAATATGCAGATTATCCAAATGATGAAGCATATATGAAACCAACAGATATAAATGGAGGAATGGGATCTCACCAATTTATAAGCCATGCGGATTTATCAACCAATCCAGATCTGATGCGTAACAATGAAATACATATCAAATGCTCCGTTGACCTTGACTCGTGATTGAATAATATTTTTATTCTGATTAATAAAC
>CAUHTR010004485.1:15000-18379 GCA_959609185.1 Schmidtea polychroa | reverse complement strand
ATCTCTTTAGGACCTAAAGTTTAGGGGTGGGCAAACTTTTTCTATAAAGGGCCACATAGAAAACTTGATTGTTATCGGGGGCCGCATATATATTTTGTGAATTTAATGAACTTAATGAACTCGCCGTCAGAAAAGGGCTTGTTACGTTTTACAATCTTATGGGACAGCATCAAACTGGTCTCGGTTGCAGTATCTTGTATTACAGAATGTTTGGTGAGAACAGTTTGCTGCTTCTTTAAATTATTAACCAACTCCTGGCATTTCTTTTTTCTCTCTTCGTTTGTTAAATTGCGCCCGAAATCCAAATGTCTTGTTTCATAGTGTCTTCTCAAGTTGTACTCTTTAAAGACGCTCACACACTCACGGCACAGCAAGCAGACTGCTTTGCTCCCAACGCTCGTGAAGCAGTATTTAGCAGTCCATTCGACATTAAAAACACGACATTCATCTTCAATCTTTCTTTTTTTAGCAACACTCATGGGTAATTCAAAGTCTATTCGCTTTAAAATTACAATTTTTACAAAGCCTTTCAAAATGTAAATTGTAAATAAAAGCCTCTTCTGGTTGAGCGGAAAAGCAGTTTCAATGTTAACTAGTAATGACCAGTAATTAATAATATTCTGGAGCCATAAAATCAATTAAATATCCATAAATTCGAATCAAAGCAATAAGAAATACATTTCAAAAATATAGACAAAACTGCAAGTCTAAGCTCCAAACAAAGAAAATTAATTTCGCATAGGATCGCCACATGTACATGCATACGGGCCGCATGCGGCCCGCGGGCCGTAGTTTGCCCACCCCTGCTTTAAGTAATAGTTTCTTGAATTTATAGTGGCTCTCTGCTTGTTTCACTGTCCACAAATTTAGAGAAGAAATGCATGCAACATCCAAAATTGTAAAAAGTACGCCATAAGGCCATCGAAAACATGAAAAAATTGTTATGTGCTCGTTAAGGAAGTGAACAGTATCTCCTTTTTGTCAATTTGCGACATTTTTGCTACCAGTGGAGTTTCACTATGATTTGATCATAGAGTGCCAACTACAGCCGTCTTAGCCACAATAGTTTTGGCAGTCGTTAAGGATGTAAAGTAAGTGTCCATGGTTATATTTCTCCACTTTGATAAATAATGCAGTACCAGCTTCGTTATCAACGATTTTGCAATAAAAGTTTAATTGAAAATCTCTGAAATTGACAGAATATTTTGTCTGATGTAAACTCTATATTTAAAAAGAAATAAGGTTTCCACTTAGGTAAACAAATAGAGAAGAATCCCATACTGTAGTTGGGATATACCTCGTTTATTTACTCACTCATGGTATTCAATAAGTTACTCTTCCATTGTAAGGTGTGGTCTGGATTCAAAGTTTTCGTGTAAGTTACCGTTGAATAAATTAACTACTTATCCAAGGAAATACACATTTGAGTTGTATAAAATGTTTGAAGTTCATTCAGGTCCTGCAAAAAATATGTCCGTCATCTTCAGTCTAAGGTTCTTATGTGTACCCTATGTGTTTATGTGTAGCTTTTAACACACCTGCAAACATGCGTTCAACACGTCTCGATCAACATTTCCCCACTGTATTCTTTAAGTTTGAGGCGAGCTTCTACCTTCTGCTCAGATTTGGACAGAACACTGTTCTGTTTACGGAAACCAAACTATTGACTACTCTTCTCTTGAATCATTTAAAGAACCAACAGAAGTTTTCTGATTCTGAATCTCCATATAATGGAATCAGATTATCTTCGGATAAAGATTCCCTCATGTCTCTATTGACTTATTCTTTTGCAGCTTCCTGCGAAGTTTCTTTTTCGTCTTTATATTTAGTTTACTCTACCGAAACATCGTTGGACATGCTGGTGTCATCTTCTTTCGAAATCACTTCATTGTATATAAATTTAAGTGCATGACTCTTTGCTGCTCTTGGATATCGATTCATGGAAGATCAAAAATCAAATATGCGTGAGATATTTAATGCATAAAGTCGACTACATATAGTAGGCGTAACCAAGTTTTAACCCAAGTACATTGAATAGCATAATGTACAAATAACTTTGTGTAACTAATATTAACTATTTCAATAAACCATTTGAAAAAGTTTAAAATAAATCATAACAGGACTAATCCATTTGCGCTATACATTTTTTAGAATATAATATGCAAATGAAATTAGAAAATACCTATTCAAATGCATAATGTGTTAACGTACCAATAGTACAAAATAAGAATATTGTTTATACGGTGAATTAAGTAATTAAGTTAGTTAACCCAGTTATTTCTGAAACTTTTTTTTCTTATATTTGATAATATTTTTATAAATTCTTCAGTTATGGCAACTAATAAAAAATTGTATCAAAAATAATGTTCTCATATGATAAAATATTTTAATTTGTAACAGATTACCTACTGTCTTTTTAAAAGGACAGTAGGTTTATCTGGATTAATAATCACAAACTTACTATTTAAAAAACAGAAGTAAATTTGGAAGTGAAACTCAACAAAATGTTACTGATGGCATTATAAAACAAAGAATACAGTAGTGATTACAATAATTACGTCTAGTTAAAAATACTTATGAATTTTTGATGAATATGCTGACTTGTTGGAGACCTGTAAAATTTAGATTGCTTAAGTCACTAAATATTTTGTCATATACAAAAAATATGGAATATTATTTGTCCTGTATCTAGAACGCTGATTTTTAATATTTGTAATCATTCCTTAAACGTTTTTATGTTATATTTTCCTTGTATTATGCATTGGATATAATGGATAAAATATAATTCCGGGAACCTTATATTCAGTATGGCAAGAAAGAAAAGTCTTGGTTTTATTCTATTTTTCGTCGTACTTGTTGATTTAAAACAGGGGTTCTTAACCTTTTCAAACTTATGGACCCCATAAATATATAATTGGTACCGACGGGCCCCTGGAATGTTAAAAAATTAATAAATTGATAGTAAAACACATACATTTTTAATAATTATTTATAAATCTGTTTATTCAGCTTCAAACAAAAATAATAAAAGTGTTGGGCTAGAACTGATTTCTAGACCCAAACTTCTAATTGTGACTGGAATGCGTAGGTATATAACATGCAAAAAGCAAAAAGTCTAGTTAAATATTGAAAATACACCAAATAAACAATATTAATTAAAGGAGAAAACAACAAAAACATAAACACAGAAATTAAATAAAATTATACCAAAAGCAAGAGGTTATGCAAAATCGAACTCAAAAATAACCAAATAAACATAGAGTTACAAAAAACAGACTCGAATAACTTAAAAGACGGTAAAAACAGTAAAAAAATTCCAGAAAAACCCAGAACATTCCATAAAAATGGCGATGACCATCACAAAAGCCATCTAGAACAA
>CAUHTR010004485.1:0-10000 GCA_959609185.1 Schmidtea polychroa | reverse complement strand
CTAAATCCGAATTTCCCCTATTCAGTGCTTTCAATAGCTCAGCTGGTAATGATATTACTGAATTCCACAGTACACTGAATTCTACATCTCCCCTCTCACGGCTTTCAGATCAGAAATCATTTATGAACAGTTTGAATTCAGTTGGTTCGTCGAATTCTCTGCTGGAAAGTTTCTGCCAGTTAAATTCTCAAAACCACGCCGCAATCAACAATAACAACAATAATAATCAGCCATACGATCACAACATCAATCAACAGGCAAACAACAACGGTGTGCTTAACGACGGTCAGTATCAGTATCGAAACGAAATGGATATAAATCGCATATTTGGCTCGGAGAAACCGAACTCACATTACGATCAGAAATATAAAGATACAGCCGATATAGATTTTGATTCGATTAATGTTTCCCGGCAAGCATTGGCTGAGATGATTGCCGTTGAAAATCGTCAAAAAATGACTCCGATCAATAATTATATACCAAATAACAAATTGCTAACGAGTGATGTCTTACACACAGCCCCACAACGCATCATGCTTCGACCAAATCCAAATGAATTCTTAATGCAACAGAATAATGATTTTTTCACATTAAACTCTCGTGCACCGGGACAGCCATTTATTCACGATAATAAACCGTCTCCCAGCGAATCGAGACTCAATCAAGCAATGCCCGTGTCAGCACCGCCAGGTACCTTAGATCGATTACCTCTAAATTATATTATTATATTATTATTAAATTATACTATATTATTATTGATTTATATTATTATTGATATCATATATAAAATTATAAAAAATTATTTAAATAAGCATCAGCCCACACGAGAGGGTAGCGCCGCACCGGGGCCCAAAAAGTTCCAAATATTAATAGAAAACCCTGTAACAAATAAGACACAAACCGTTTCAGTTGACACAGACACTACAATTAGAGGTCTTTCTAAAAATTACAGCACATTGACAAATCACAAATGCCGTTTTCTCTTGTCGTATAACGGCAACATCCTTTCCGACAGTCGCACCTTGGGCGACTATGGAGTGACACCATACAGCGTCATTCATTGTTTGTTGCCACTTTCTGGCGGTTCCTCCGATTCGGAGAATGACTCAGGCAGCAACCCCAAACAGGCAAAACATAAACGTAGGTCCAACAACCAGCGATCAACGTACCTATGTCAATATTTTTTGGATGAGAATAACTCTCCACTTACTTGGCTGATAGCTACCGAACTAGCACTCGAGGGAATCGAGGTAACCAGTTCACGAGACAAATACTGTCGCATCTTGCCGTTGATTCCGCCGACGATATTAAGTAAACTTTCGTCCGTGATCCTTCGCACTTCGCCTACTAGCGTAAAAAACCCATATGAAGAATTGCGTACGGCAATCCTCGATATTTTTAAGGAACCTACAGCTGCCGTCTTCACTAAATACTTCAAGACGCAAACTTTGGGCAGCAGAAAACCATCACAGTTCTTGCAACACGCTATGGCGGAACTAACGCAAATACACCCGGAGGCTGCGGCGGATCAAAAACTCTTGAGGCAATTTTTTCTGTCTGCTTTACCGCCACACGCACAACAAATTCTAGCGCTTTCGTCAACAGCAGACGTGGTAGAGCTAGCAAAGATGGCCGACAAGATTAACGAAGTCGTGCCACTTGGTCCGCAACCAACTTGCTCTGTGCAGTTAAGTAGCAGCACTAACCCCGAAATTTTACCTTCTTCTTCTTCTTTAAAACCTTCGACCGAAGAAGCCTTACTTTGCGCTATTACAGGCCTCACTAAACGCATCAGCGAGCTTGAGAATAGCATGTCCACCAGGCGGACAAATGACGACAGGCAATATGCCCAAAAATCACACTTTGTGCAAAATACTCGTCAACGTTCACCTTCACCTGCAACCAGGAACCTGTGCCGTTTCCATTTTAAGTTTCGTAACAAGGCACGGTTCTGCCATCTAGGTTGCAATTGGCGAGATAAAGCACCATCCTGTCAGATACTTGACAAGTGTATATACCACGACAGGTTTGGAGATAAAGCCTTAAAATGCTTCGAAGGCTGCTCCAATTACACAAAACCTAAAGCAAACAATCAAAAAAACTTATAATGCCACCACTTCTAGCGGCAGAGGTGGGAGGCAAAATCTCATCAAAATCAGATTTATTTTTAATAGAAGCAGAGTCAAACGCTTTTAATATATTGTCGTCTCCTTCCAACAGACTAAAATTCCTTGTCGACACTGGTTCCAGCTTGTCGATCTTACCTAAAGAGTACCTTCCAGACCTCAACACTGTCGATATTTCTTTGAAGGCCGCAAACGGTAGTGTTGTTGAGACTTTAGGTTCAAAGACAATTGCTTTCTCGTTGCCATTTCTGTCCGACCAATTATTTGAGTGGAAATTTTATATAGCAGAGGTTATTATCCCCATATTAGGATCTGATTTTTTAAGCGCTAACGAACTACTCGTAGATTGCCGTGGACGCACTTTAAGGATAAATAATCAATTAAACTGCAGCACTATTCCCTCAAACATCTTTGAAGATCCACAACGGATAGGAACGGACGATATAAATACTACTCCGTCGAAAACGGTTATAACAATCGAACACCCAAAAATAGCCTTAGATATTATTAATAGGTGTTTTAACACGCCAATAAGTGACGTTTCGAAGCCGCTCTACTGCCACACGATCGACACAACTTCATCTTTACCAGTTAGATGCAAAATTAGACCACTGTCGAATGAAAAACTCGAATTTGTACGTTCCGAGTTCACTAACCTCTTACATGAGGGTACCATTCGGAGATCTAAATCTCCATGGTCATCACCATTGCACCTGGTCCCAAAAAAAAGATGGCACTTTCCGTCCGTGTGGCGACTATCGAAACCTTAATGCTATTACGGTACATGATTCCTATAGCATGCCGCTTGTTAGTGATATCCTTCACCGTCTTTCAAAGGCAAAGATTTTCTCCACAATCGACCTCGAGAAGGCGTACCATCAGATACCCGTGCGAGAGTCTGACATAGAAAAAACAGCCGTAATAACTCCGATCGGACTTTTCGAGTACGTGCATATGCCATTTGGCCTTCGGAATTCTGCACAGACCTTTCAAAGGTATATTGATCAAGTCTTAATGGACCTGCCTTTCGCAGTTCCTTACATAGACGACATTTTAGTCGGATCACCTGACTTAGAGACGCATAAAACCCATCTGACAAAAACTTTAACAGCACTTCGGCAATACAACCTTAAGGTAAACGTCGATAAGTGTACCTTCTTCCAACACGAGACTCGTTTCCTGGGACATTTAATTTCCGCAGATGGAATCCGACCTCCTCCGGATAGACTAGATACCATAGCCAAATTCCCACTTCCAAAAACAGTTTCACAACTGAGAAGTTTTTTGGGAACGATAAACTATTGTCATCGTTTTATTCCAGGGGTTTCTGACATTTTGTCACCTCTTTCAGGTCTCGTCTCAAAACCAAAAAAGTCTTTAGTGTCATGGAGCGATACCACACTCAGTGCATTTGAAAACGCTAAGTCGGCACTTTCGAAAATTCAAACACTCCATTTTCCCAATGCTGATTTACCTTGGAGTCTGACCACTGATGCATCAAACGTTGCTATTGGTGCAGTATTACACCAATTACATAATGACATTTCTGAACCCTTAGAGTTTTTCTCAAAGAAACTTTCTTCCGCTCAACGGAAATATTCGGCTTTCGACCGAGAACTCTTAGGCATATATCTTTCAATCAAACATTTCAAGCACTTGCTTGAAGGTCGTCCTTTTGTCATCTACACTGACCACAAACCGCTAACTTATCTTTTTGGAATGAAAGACCCATCTCCACGACAACAGAGGCAAATCAGTTATATTTCAGAATTTTCTTGCGAAATACGCCACATTGCCGGCAAAGAAAACGTTATTGCAGACTGTCTTTCCCGCAGTACCAACGCTATATTGCACGATCCGATATTTCCAGTACAGTGCCTCCGCGACAATCCACCTTCGGCAAAAGATCTAGCTGCTTTTAGCGATAAGCTTCAAATCGTGGACGGAGTTCACTTTGACTCGTCTTTATCAGGTGTTTTAAGACCGATTTTGCACGATTCCTTACGGAAATTAGCTTTCCACTCCATTCACGACTTACATCATCCAGGTTCGTCGGCTACCTTCAACCTATTGCATTCACATGTGGTTTGGCCAGCAATGAGGCACGATATTAAGTTGTGGGTGAGTCAGTGCATCGGTTGTCAACAACACAAGATCACTAGACACACTAAGCCACAGATGATTCACTATCCGACAGGAAATAGGTTCGAAATTCTTCACATCGACCTGGTCGGCCCCTTGCCTTCTGATCGCGGTTTTTCTTACTTATTAACTATGATTGACCGGAAAACGCGTTGGTTTGAAGTTATTCCTCTGAAAAACATTTCTGCTGAAATTGTAGCAAATTCAATTTTGCAACATTGGATTTCTAGATACGGTGTTCCGAAATCAATAATCACAGACAGGGGATCTCAGTTTGAATCCCAGTTATTTCAACAGCTAACTGAAAAGCTCGGTATACAACACCTCCGTTCAACTGCTTACCATCCTCAGACAAACGGCATGATCGAAAGATTTCACCGTACTTTGAAGACCTCTCTTGGAATACTTTCATCGAGACTTAATTGGACTAAAGCTTTACCTTTTGTCCTTCTTGGTTGGCGTAACACACCCTCCAGGACTACCGGAACTACACCGGCACAGTTACTTTTCGGTTCTTCAACATCGTTACCTAACGAATTAGTTGATTTCGATAACGCTCCTACCTTTGAGGAATTAGATATGGCTAGAGATCATTTTCTTTCGATCGATAGCAACCCACAGTTTTCTTATGCTTCCTCATATACACCGTACGTCCCAAAGTCCTTCAAGGACGCAACTCACGTTTATCTTCGTAATATTACGGATTCAGGTCTAAAACCGAGATATTCGGGGCCTTACAAATTGATCGACATTAAGGATAACAATGCCCACATCATTATTAACGGGGTTACCCAAAATATAAATTTGTGCCGACTTAAACCGGCTTTTATGATTTCTGATGACGTGGACGAAGACAAACTTCACTCTGATTTAGAGAAAGTTTCAGTCGAACCCATTTCAACTACGTCGAACGAAAACCTTTCAGTAGAACCTGCCACGGACTCAAACGAAATCGCGCGTACCATGATCACAAACTACCAACGCGATGAAAATTTAGCTACATTGAATACACATTCAGCAACAACAAATCCACTAAATCTTCGCTCAATTGTTTCGAAACCCGACAAGCAGCGAACCGCGAAAAATGTGAAACATAGTGATAAGATTTGGGTGCGCCAAATTGGGGAAGACATTTCCAAACCTCCAAGACTTGCCAGAGTCTATTCCAATGAAAATTTGACACATCTGATGCTGAAATTCATTTAACTTTATTCCATGTGATCAATTAATTCATCAATCGCCGATTTCCTTTTTAGACACTATCTACCTTTGATAAATTGTCACTACTTTTCGACTTACATCTTGTTTCTAGTAGATCTTTCATCAATCTCTATTCTTGAGTCCCTGTGCGCTCCGCGACTTCCCGTGGGGCTGATGTAGTGAGCCGTTACACGGCCTTAACAATATCTATATACCTATTATACTATATTATATTATATTATACGATATTATATTATATATATAAATGCGCGGTCACCAGCGACTAAGGACCAAACAGAACACAATAACAGTCAATCAAAATTCGTGCGATCAGCTAATACTTCTACTTATCAATCAGGCTCTATTAATCAATCTCAGAAGAGTATAGCAAATTCGATGCCATGTTATCATTATCAAGATAAACTGTATTCGGCTCCCAATAGTTTTAGTGTTGGCTCTCATAGACCAACACCCTCATCCATTACAATTCGCGAAATACGGAACAAATCCTAACAATAATATAAAAACCTAAATTTGTTTATTTTGCATTTATTTATTAGTAATTGACTATTTGAAATTCTTACGCGAACTTTATAAAATCGTTAAGCTTTTTAAATTATATATTTTAAAAATCTGTTTATTTTTTATCGAATGATATAATTTTGTAATTTTTTGTAACTTTGTTTACTTATATGTATAAATTTTGTAAAAGATTTCCTGGCTTGTTTAAATATTCCAAAAAAAATGAATAAACTGGGTGTTTTAAAATATTACAATTGTAGTTGTTTTTTTTGAGAATTATAATTCGTTTTCAATTTTATCAGCCAATTTGTAGAAAAATGAGACCATTATATACATATAAGGAATTAAATAATTGGAAGCCAGTTAATACTAGCAACAATTGTATATTTGATTACCAGAAACCAATATTCCAAGAAATGAATGGAATGAAAGTTGTCGAAAATCATAATTCGCAACGCAATAAAGTTCTCTTATGTCATGATATGAAAGGCGGTTATCTAGACGATGCTCTTACTGAAAATTCTATTGCCAAATTACCAGATCGGATTGCCTCAACCACAACACTATTACCAGGAACACTCTTGTTATCATTGCTAACACCATCATTATCCCTGTTAATATGTTGGGTTTACAAAAAATAAAAATCTAAATCAAATATCGATTTAGGAATTTCCCCAAAGTTAAATTTAGAATTAACCCTTTTGATCCAATAGGAATGATCAAAATTCTTGAAAGTTATTTTTAGCAACACCCCCCCCCCTGGGAAATGTTAGTACCATCTAGGTTAGTTGGGGATATGGGTGGGTGCACATTATCGAAGTATGTAAAATACCCCTTTAAATTGTAAATGAATTGAGAGCATGGAATCCTATTTTCCAGGAAATTAAATTTCTAGTGCTAGAAAACAAAAGAATTTTTTTTATAAATTATAAATACCAGACTACTATGAACCCCCGAAATAGAATTCCTGACAAGGAGTCGTATGACGATCCCCCAAAGCTAAGCTCACCCATCTCCAACCAAGAAAATTATCATCCAATATTCCTAGAATCGAAAATTTACGTCAAATAAATAAATTACCTTAAATGTATAAAAGTCGATTGTACCACTCATGACGAGCACAACCAAGGGAGAGGTAAGTAAACGAGAAACTAAGCTCGTCACTAGTACCTATCACCCCGATGTACCCGAATTCAGTGGTAATTTACTGATTTCCAGAAAATAGGCTAAAATTAACATCAAAAGTTTTAATTACCAACTAGTGGTAAATAAAATATGAAAATTAAAGATATTTAATTAAAACAAAAATGACCTTCGGGGAATTATCGGTCAGGATGTAGAATTTCTAGCGTTAATACTTAACGTTGGTAAAACTTTTCTTTAATTATTAATTAAAAGGATACACTAATAAATTTAAATCGAAAATTTTAAGTTATAATTAATTGCATTAATTATAGTACATATATAGTACATATATATAGTATATATGTAAATTGGATATTTAAGTGTGAAAATTTTGTATATTTTTTATCATGGCTTCATTTGATAAGTCACACTGGTTGTACAAGGGTCTTGATCTTTACATTGCAGGCATGCCTCAATCAGATGATTTTAGCGAGGGAGAAGTCGATCGGCAAATGATTACCCGGCTCCGTACTCGGTACATTTGGTACCGAATCCACGATTGGAATAGTGGATTGGACCTCGATAACTTCGGCCCAGTTATCAGAAGTGGCCCGGAACCTGATGCCCCGGCGTGTTTAAAAACGGAGCTGGAGAACAATCTACTACAGGAGGCCCGCGATCAAGCGGCCAGTGACGTAGAGGCCGCTCAGGTGCGGCTCAGGAAAATTGAACTGCAAATCAGGGCCAAAAGGGAGGGAGTGTCCCTGGAAGAGCTAGAAGAGGCCGAGGCACCCCCACGAAAGCGAGGGAGGCCCCGCAAGTGCCGAATGTGATTACTAGCCGACAATTGACTTAATTTAATCAACTTTCATTTATCGTTTGTGCACTAATTTAAATAATTGAAATCGTCTGGTGTTCATTATTAAATAAAGTATTTTTTCTGTTTTGTAAATCAAGTGGTAGATTGAGTGATTACAATAATGTCTCAGCGGTAAAGCACTAATGCTAACTAATTAATATTATTACTTGTTTGTTCTAACTCTTTTTGGTATAAATGAAATTAATTAAACCCTTTATGCTTTTAGTGTACAAATTAATGGAAAACCTGCGTAAAGATCGGGAGCAGGCACAAAAACAAGCCGACGAACTCCGAGTCCGGGTGGATAGACTCAAAGGGAAATGCCGGGAGTTCGAGGGCACCTGGTTTAGTCCCGAGGTCATGAAAAAGAAGACGCCCCAGATCCTCCAGCTGCAGACCCAAGCCGCCCAAGATCAGATGGAGATCCGCGCACTAAAATTGCAGGTGCGCGCGCTCGAAATCGAGCGCAATGAACAATTCGTACACGAAGCCGTGACAAGACAAATCCGGCCGCTGACCGTCGAACTGGCAGCGATATACCCTCCAGCCGCTGAAAGTAAACCTAAGCGAAAGCGGCTAGGACGGAACATTAGAGAAAAGTTAAAGAAGGCCAGGTTGGCCGAATATGAACGACAAGTAAATTCGTCAACATTGCAAGCGTCTACGACGGAACTAACCAGCTCTGCCAACGAGCCAATTTGAACTTTTGTGAATTTTTGTTTTGTATATTTTTGTAGTGTTTTAAAATAGTATACGAGATATTTTGTTATACGAGTGCCTGGGGAATGAAAGTTTGTGCACAATGGTTTGGGAAAACAATTTCGATAAAGGACCTGAGGAAATCGGACACAAACCTTCTAACGGTAGTCCGTGAACCCATAGAGTACTCGACAATTATAGTGCCTTGATGCGCTCACTTTTTGCGAGTACTCAACCCCTTGGTACAGTACCAACGTTGATTACTCAACGGGTACCAAGCGGAAAACAATGTTGTATTCTGGGTTACGCTGGTAACAGCACAAAATCGTAATTAATCAACCACCAGTAACCCACCAAAAGATTTTTGTAAATAGTTCACTTGGAACCCGTTCGCGGACCCCAGGTTAAGAACTGATTTAAAGGGACCCCCGCATCGCCTCCATAGTAAAATCCCACAACTCCCTCATTCAACGCCAACATAATATATGAATAGGCCCTTACAAAATCATCAGTAGTCACAATCGCATCCAAAAAATTAAATCATAAGACAAAATATAATTTATTTATTAAATTTTTCGTTTCATTTTCACATCAACTTCCTTGTAATAATGAAAGCCGACCTTCTTATCTTTACTCGCGCGCTCTAATCGTCTCCTGTCTTTGCTGGTCATTTTCTTCATGACTTTATTTTCATTCGTTTTGTTTTTCTTGGGTTTTGGTGTTTTTACTTTAACGCCTGAATGAAATTCGTTGACTTTCTCTTTCTTTTCTTTCTCATTCTTTTCCTTCTGAATCTTTTCTTTCTCATTCTTTTCCTTCTCATCGACATCCTCCACTACTTCATCTCCATCACTATCTTCATGATTCATTTTCTCGATTAATTCCGGTTTCTTTTCCTTCTCTAATTTTTCTTGCGCTTTCAATTCGGCCGCCTCGATTGCTGCTTGCTCCTTCAGCCAGTTCTTGTTGTCAAAATCTTTCAGGGTTTCCATGGAATTGTCATAAGTCGCTGGTTTGATATACCATGCCAGTTTCCCACTGTTGAAATCCTTCAATATCTCCTTGGCAACAGTGAGAATATCCGGTTGGCCGCCTTTCAACAATCGACCGCGATTCTTGGCAACCATTTCGAGAAATTCTTCCGAGCTGCTATAAGGCCGATTTATTTTATAGAGTTTGTCGACGACTTCTCGATTGACGATTTTCAGCAGCGCGGGAATATGGCGATCTGCGTCCTCGACCTTTTCAACCCGAATGGAGTTACGCAATATCAAATCGGTTTCTGACAACTTATCGTCCTTATCTGACGTGACCGTTCCGGGACAAT
>CAUHTR010004484.1:0-23401 GCA_959609185.1 Schmidtea polychroa | reverse complement strand
AGTGGTGGTTACAGGTACTGTAAAATCTTACCTCCTCGTGCTGTTTCCAGCGTAACCAAAATACAAGTTTTAGCTGACCACTTGTACCCGTTGAGCAATCAACGTTGGTACTGCATCAAGGGTTTAGGCACTAGCAAAAAAGTGAGCATGCTTAACATACTATAATTGTCTAGTACCACTGGGGTTTCACGGACTGCGATAGAGGCCTATGTCCGATTTCTTTTCGTCCCCGTTACAACAATTTAGCATTATAATAAAAGAAAATCAAAATGCCCGCTTATGGACGCACTAGGGAAGATTTATTTGGCAACATGAATAGCTTATCGTGTGCTGGTTGGTTCTCTTGGTGTAGCCTCTGATTCCAAGCCTGGAGAGCTAATTGGGCCTGCTGGCCTGCCTTATCTTCCTCGTGCCGCTTTTCCGGCCGAATCTCTCCTTGGGGCTACTGCAGTGGGGGCATGTTCTTTCGGTCGATGGAGCAACTCATCTAAAGGGCGGATCTTGGCAATGACCTCTCGCTCCAGGTCCTGTTGATGCACCTTGACTTCAGTTCCTTACTCTTAGGCGGAGGGCCACAATTCAATCTGGTTTTGAGCATTCTGAAGTTGAGTTGGTGATCAACTTCATCCTCTTCTTCATCTCTGCTGGTGGAAACCAAGTGCACTCCAAGTTCCCACCAGACAGTGGGCCTGACACGTGTCCACTTAGTCCGGTAGTCATCTACTGTCGTTGTGCTGTTCCTATCGGCTCGCATCTCTTCCAAGAGTTTCTGCACTAAACGAGATAAGATCAATGATGTTTACATCGACATCGAGGGTCGAGCATTATTATGGGCATTAAGGCTAAAAGAAGATAATCCCTCGTCGTAGTTCTTTGCTACGCGCGCCCCAGCCCGAGACCTATTATCTTACCCCAACCTATAGGGTTGTTGGCGCTATAGAAAAGTGTAGGCAACAACAATGATATTCCCCGTCATGGACCTTGCAATAATTCAAACAATCCACACATTTAAGTCATCATCGACCACCAAGACACAAACAAACATTAAATAATTGTGATGAACCGTTAAAATCTAACATATTTTATTCAATCCTGGATTAAAGAGTTTTCATCCAGTACATAATATCACTTAATACACCTGACACTAAGGTCAGCACAAAATGATTAGTTTTGATTCCGAGTTTTCCGTCTATCCTCCGATCCCGCGCTCTCCTGGGTCGAGCGGGTGGACGTTCGCGTGCGTCCGCATTTCCTTGGTCGTCCTGGCCCTCGTTGAGGCCGTCTTGGGTATTTTAGTCCACGTTGAAGAACCGCAGTCCGTTTCGGGTGACATTGGGCTCGAGCATAGCCGTCGCAGTCTTCTACTTCGCCAGCCAGAGTCGCTTCCTCGAGCTGGTGCAATCGGTCTATCGCCCCCGTTACTTCGTCAAAAGCGTCGATCAAGGCTAACGACGCGCGGTTGAGGTAAGGCTCCACCTTCGGGATTACGGGGATCACATCCTGGTAAGTCCAGTCATGGATCTTATACCAGATCCATCTGGACCTTAGGCGAGCGATTTCCGATTCCTCTCTCAAGCGGACGGCTTCGTCTGCTTCCTCGCCGGTAATTTCTAGGCTCGAATCGACTGATGAGGGGCCGACCTGCATATTCCTTGACCTGGTGTTGGGCATGACTGTAATATAGACAAAATATTTGAACAAATCCTTGCACTTCTGTTACGTTTGAACACTCCAAAACATCCAAATACCTCAGTACAATTTATATACACGCATAACACACAATCAATTCAACAGACCATGATTTTTAGGCAAAGTAACTAGTTTATAAATCTATATTTAGTCCATATACCCAATTCAATAAATTAGTTCCAGATTACTAAATTAAATCCAGTTCCTACATTTCAGATTGGTGACTTAGGTTATCAACTTAAGGGGGCAGGGCAAAATTAAGGTAGACAATTCGCATTAAAATAGATATTTGAAAGAAATTGCATAAATTAAATTAAAATAAATGTTTGATATTTGAATGAAATTGCCTAAATTAAATTAAACTAAATATTTGATATTTGAATGAAATTGCATGAATTAAATTAAATAAATATTTGAATGAATTAATGAACTGAAAAATTTGGATTTCATAAATCAAATTAGAATTGCCTATCCGAATGAATTTGTTTATCTAAATTAAAAATTTAATTTATTATTTCACAATAATTTCCCTTTTTTAAAAAAAAAATTTTCTTTTTCGATCAAAATTATGCTACTAAGACCCACTATGGAAAACGGCATTGTTAACTGTCCGAATTTATTTCGGCTCTTCGCAATCCTTGACCATAGTGGTTGTAGGTGGCCAAATCATCTATTGCCAGTTAATGGGTAAGTCAAATTTGGATCTTGTTAAATTCGTTTTATTTCAGATCTGGATTTCCAAAAACCTCCGTTTTGGGCATGACATTTCCCTCGGATAATGTATGCGATATAATATTGTTTGGCGGTGACACAATATATGCCAATATGCTCAATTTATGAGGAGTTCAGATGGAAATTTTTTATTTCAAATTTGGAACTATGCCGTGGGAATTTAAAAAAAGTTGAACTTGCGGGAATTAAGAGTGGCTCTCCTTTCATTCACCCTTCCACATCATCAGTAAGATTTTTACAATGGCTAAAATGATTTATTAAATAAATGTTTTGATTTCATTAAATGATCTTTCGCTTTTGTGGTATTTAAGTAAATAATTTACTTTGCGTAAGGAATAGTTATTAAACAATTTTGTTAGTTTTTTTTCTGGTTTTCATTTTCAGTAATTAGCGGTTATCACTATAATATAGGCTCCTCATTATTCCTAGTGTATAGTTGTACCGGGTATACATTCTAGCTTAAGCAGTCGCTCTTGGGGAAAATATCCCTTGTCCTTTCTGGTATGTATGGATCTGCTTCTGGGGTCCCAGGGTTAAATCCGCCGAGGTGTCATGGGTTTCCCGGGAGGATTAGAGTTCCTGCTGTCTTAGCTGATGTTGATTGGCTTGTTTATGAGTATGTATGTCTCGTCTATTTAGATGGTTAGGGTAAACTCGGCGAGGGCTCCCCTTAATTTGCAGGGTTGTTCCCATAAATAAGATCAGTTTTATTGGCTGCATTTTACATAAGGAAAAGGAAATCGATAATATCGGTTCTATTTTTAGTAACATTAGGAAAATCAATATTTTTGTTGAAGTAGGTTATATAGTAACAGGGTAGGGTTCTTGCGATTAATTCCAGCCATAGGGGGATCCCAAATCGCTAAATTTTACTAAAATAAAAATTCATAATTGATTAATAATGTCCTACTAGAGGTGGGGACAATAATAATAGAAATGACCAGGGTGAAAATGTAGTATTAACCCTAATAGCAATAAAAATAATAACCTTAAGAATGAGGTTAGTAACAATAATAGTAATCATCATGATACGAAATACGTTAATGATAACACTCATGGTAAAGATAATATTAAAGTAAATGTAATATTAGTGACACGAAATATTAATAGTAATAATCATAGTAATGATAATGTTACGAAATATTTTAACAATAATACCCATTGTAATAACAATATTAAATTAATAGTAATGATAATAATACTCATTGTAATAGCAATATTAAATTAATAGTAATGATAATAATACGCAATATATTAAAAATAATACTCGGTGTAACAATAATATTAGTAAGAAGGATGGAGATGATGCTAATAGTAATAATAATAATAATAATAATAATAATAATAACAATAATAATATTCATAAGGATAAGAATAACAATGATAATATTAATAAGAATAACAGTAATAAGGATAATAATAATAATAATAATAATCATAATAATAATAACCATAATGATAATAATAATAATAATAATAATCATCAGGATGGGAATAACAATAATAATATTACTAGGAATAACCATAATAATAACGATTATGATAATAATAATCATACTAATAATAATATTAACGATAATAATAATAATAATAATAATGGTAATAGTAATAATAATAATAATAATAATCATAATAATGATAATGATAATATTGATAATAACAATAACAATAAGGCAAATTACAATAATAATAAGCGTAAGTTTATAGTATTATAAGATTACTACATACGGGAATCATTTACGGAAAGTTATGGGGGTTATTAAGGTACAAACATCTTTAAAGATTTTATGTAAGGTAGATTTCAATATAGAGGTAATTATGAACGTTTTCGAAATGATTTTAGTTTATGATAATATATCATTACATTAAATAAAATTATGAATAATATTAACAGATTTTATCAACATACTGAATAATAGTTTGTGCAATTAGCCGACTACGAGAGCCTTTGTATAAATTTGAGTCTGGGACAGTTCCCGTTTAGATGATCCTAGTGATGTATTTCTCATATACAGTTAAGTGTTTATTTTTGGTATGTAAGTTAATGGAAAAGTCAGTTTAATTAAAATTTTCCTACTTTACCGACCCAACTGGATACGGTACGATAGGCCTTATTGTAGTATGTTTCCCGCGATTACTTTCCCGAAGTTTATTTCGTCCGCATAGTCCCTATGACTATGCCAACTACCGGTATGGGTTTACCGCCCTAATCCTGGTTAGAACCATTAGTTCGTGGCGACCTCCGGTTAATAAAAAGGGTTTATATTTTATGCATGTGGGGTCGTAGACCCAAAAATGGTGCATGTAGTCTTTAAATTGGAAACAAGGCTGATCAGCATTGCGACTATAACTCGTATACAATGCTGGTCACTCTTGTTTCATAATAGCAGAATAAATGAAAAGGAAAACATAATTCAATGACAATTAATATAATAAATTAGGATAATAATATAACAATTATGAAAATATACAACAACATTCCTTACTTTCAGTGTTGTCCAAAGTTGTTATGAAAATTTTTGGCATACAAAAAGATTGATTTGTGACCAAAATGCGTCGGTATATATACCTATTTTGTACACGTGTATGTATTGATGTATTAAAACAAACTCGAATTCTTTTTATTCCAGAATTTTCTATTTCGTGATTTTGACATTTTTAATGGAAATTTTAGTGTTATAATTTTTGTTTTTATTTTTAAATTTTTATTTTCTAATTATTTTTCATTAATTTTACGTCCATGATGGATTTGGAACGGTTCCAGAACATTCTATTTTACTTTTAATTTAATTTTTATTTTAACTGATGTTTTTATGAATTTCTTTTTGAGATTTTTGTTTTTAATACTAATTTATTTATTTTCTTTAACTTTTGTTGTTCTAGATGACTGTTGTGATGGTCATCGCCATTTTTATAGAATGTTCTGGGTTTTTCTGGAATGTTTTACTGTTTTTATCGCCTTTTAAGTTATTCGAGTTTGCTTTTGGTAATTCTATGTTTATTTGGTTATTTTTGAGTTAGTTTTTGCATAACTTCTTGCTTTGGTATGATTTTATTTAATTTGTGTGTTTATTATTTTTGTTGTTTTTTCTCCTTTAATTACCATTGTTTATTTGGTGTAGGTTTTAATATTTAACTATACTTTTTGCTTTTTGCATGCTGTGTACCTACACATTTCGGTCACAATTAGAACTTTGGGTCTAGAAGTCAGTTCTAGCCCAACAGTAGCTTTGCGATTTACAATGACATTCTCACATGAGTAAACCTGCAAAAGCTTCAAAAATACAAAGCTATGAATTTTATTGTGTTTACTTTATTGAGTTCGTGTTCTCGGTTTAAAATTATAATTATAAATATTTAATATAAATTATTTAATAATATTATAAAATAAATAATAAATAATATTAAATTGACATAATAATAATAATAATAATAATAATAATAATAATAATAATAATAATAATAATAATAATAATAATAATACAATAAAGTGATAATCTAAGCCTTTTGCTGCAAATAATGTATTTAAAGAAAAAATTTCGACTATAAGATAGTCCTTGTCAATCTCCTGGAATTTAGCAATCTTCTTCCCGGACATACATTTCTATCTTTCTATTATTTCTTTTTTCTTACTTCTCATTGGTTACTGATATTGAAAAATGTTGCATCATACTAAAAAACTGGTCGTTTCCAAATTCTTTGGAAAGAACTTTGCTTATATCCAGGTTATCACTATAAATTTTGACCTCGATTATGTGGTTAAACTGTATATACAATTTGTAGATAGTTGAAATTGTATTGTAATGTAGTATTATGAATCTCTAGTTTAAAGCTTGTTTGATAATAATCGGCTAACGTTAAAAATTTTGTTAATTCAAAAATGCCTTTTTTTATAATATTATTTAAACAAATCTCTTTGGGAATTGTATAAATAAGAAATTCAATAAACCGCATAACAAATCAAAAACATACTGAAAACATCATTATTTAATTGCTAATATTATGTTAGCGCTTAGGGGTGTGTCATTTAAATGTGCTAGGGTTACTTACGGAATTTGAATCGACTTCTTCCTAAATGCCTTCATGACTATTGCACTTTATACCATCTGTGTACGCTCGGTAAGAACCATGTTGGTGATGTACGAAATGGCTGAAAATCAATGAGCAGGTGAGCTCTACTGCTAAAACAACTCCTCAATGTATTTTCATTTTCGGGTTCTGGACTGCAAATAGAAGGTATTACGTCATTATTCATTAGCTAATCCCTTCTTAGATTATTGTTATTTATTTACGCGTTTAATTATGATCCTCATTACTAGATGTTTTCTAATGTTATTTTCGAAAATTTTGTGCGGGGATATGCCCTTATTTTCCTATTCGGAAAAGTTGTTCCATACCTTCTGCCATACTTGAGGATATTCGACTTATTCTTCGAAAAATTTGAACGACCTATTTTCAATTCTAATTACTCGAGAATTTTTTAATAGCACCCAAACTAAGTCTTATCTACTCACAATCGATTTTCCTTATTACTGGCCCAACTCACTAAAACGATAAAAAGGTGACGGCGATCGACTTGACGGAGGCCTTCCATGTCGAATCAAACCAGCTGGGTGTCTTGAAATTGCTCATAAACCATCAGATCAGAAGACAGAGAATTTCTCTTGATCCCTTGTCTAATTTAAGCTCCATTCCACCGTAACTATTATTCAAAACATGAAAATTAAAACTGGAAAGAAACGATAAAAAAGAACATAAAACAATAAAAAGCTGAATTGAATATAACATTTTAATTATTTAAAATATTACTTCATACATGAAATTTCGTTACCCAAAACAAACTTACCACAATGGCATAGACCGAAAACTGTTGATGTAAATCAATATTTATACTGATTTTGTTTGCATTCTGCCACTAGATCCAATCAAAATGCAGTAAAGTTGAATTACGTTGCACATACATATGAGTGTATGCAATCTTTTATATTTAGTTTGATTTAAATAATCAAATTATTTAATTTTTATTAATTTTAACAATTTAATTTTATAAATCTTATAATTTAAATAATTTTAACTAATATATACGAATTTTCGGTACTGCCTTTTCAAGAGAACTCACTTGAAAAAGGCAGTGCCGAAAATTCGTGAATATCAAAAACATCGATATATTTACTGAAGCTTTTTTAATAAATTAAATTGTTATTAGTTTTTATTAATTTACTTAACTTTTTTTTTATTATAATTATAATAATGACTAACACACTTCTTTTATGTACAAAGGAAAACATAGTTTCTTCTAAAGATTACATAAAAGAATAAAAATATTTATCAAGATTTTCTGACATTAGAAGATTATTCTACAATGAGAAAAATTGAATATTCAGTTTTCTGACATTCAAGAATTATTTAAAATCACTGGATCCATAAATATAAATTTTTGGGTCTCTCGAGAACTTAAATCTTGAAACGTAGTTGTTATAGTTGGTTATCCAATTATAATAAAATATATATGTATAAGTTATAATTTAGTATTTGAATATAATCGTGTTTACGTTTGTTTGTAAATGTTAGGAAGTGTGTTAGAATCCAGTCGAGCCACCAGTAAATAAACTGTCTCGGGACAGCTGGAGTGCGTATATATAGAGTGACTGATATAATATAAAAATAAACGTTAATTTAAAAAACAACTTTTATTATCATAAATAAAAAAGTAATAATAAAACGCACTTTGTTACCAATTTTTTACTAAAATTATTTTGATAATTTGTTTCGTGGGGATTTGTTTAATCGTTTTTCTATCAACTTTTACTTTGAAATTTTTAGTTTTTCTTTTGAAATAAACTTGTGGTTTTGTTTCTAAATAGTTGTGATAAACCGTTTCCGAATTATTATTTTATCTTCTGAAATTCTTGGTTTTTCTTTTAAAAATAAGCTGTTATTTTGTTTCCAAATTTTCTCTTTTTTATAGATTTTTTTATTTTGTGATTGATTTTTGTATACCATAGTAAATTATCGCTATATAGTTTTTTAATCATTTTTACACACAACACGCATCATATAAAAAGACAAAAACACTACAAAACCTAATAACCAATAAAAAATATAATA
Organism: Schmidtea polychroa; assembly: GCA_959609185.1. Lineage (NCBI taxonomy): Eukaryota > Metazoa > Platyhelminthes > Tricladida > Dugesiidae > Schmidtea > Schmidtea polychroa. The sequence goes on along the minus strand of CAUHTR010004484.1, from coordinate 14,872 downwards.
AAACAATACATTACAGTAGTCTTTCTTTTTTCATTTTTAAACGATTCAAAATATAATTATCAAAATTATGAGAAACGAAAAGTTCTATCTCCAAAAAAAGTTAAATTGTAGTTTCAGAGTCAAGTTGATTTAAAACTAAATTTACTTATTTTTGAGACTGGTTTGAAAGATGTGATTTGAAATTAAATATATTTTTAAAATTATAAATAAATTAGTTTCACTGAATGCTAAAAAATCACAAAACAAAATGTTCTTCTAGGACTCCTAGTTCAGGAGTGCCAGAGAGCAATCATTTAAAATCAAAGCGACGACAAATTTACCAAAATATAATAACATTAATATAGTTTACTCAAATTATTAACAGTAGATTTGAAATTGAATAAAATTATAATAATTAGGAATTCTATAAATATAATTTAAAAAAACAAAATGCAGCAATGAGGCGGAGTTATTAAAATTGCCAGAGGGAAATGGATGCAATGTGAATTTAAACGATTTCAGTCAGAGTCGGTGGAAGATGGTTTCCATTGATAACGATCATGCAGAAACTATAGCTGAACGATTACAGGCGTCGTATTTTTAAAATTTGTGTTCCTCACTAAAGTTTTAGCATAAGAATTTTGTATTACTCTATTAAAAAACTATTATTTCTTAAAATCAAAGGTTACAACAGGAAATTTTCTTATTTTCCTAGAGCCGGACTGCGGCACAACGTAAGTAACCATAAATTTAAACTATGCCATATGTACTTTACAGGATACAGAATAACTAAGACCATTTTAAACGAATGAAATTGAAAACAATTAATTTTATAAATATTGTATATATTTGAATAGATTAATAATAATAAGTTTCGATTTGACAGAAATTCCTTATTTATATTTGTTTTAATAATATTTCAAAATAATTTGAATTAAGAAACATTAAACATTTATAAATGGTTATAAACATAAATATTAACTCCAATAGCACGATAACATATTTGTTATAGATATTATAAAGAAATCAGTTAAAAGTTATGAATTTATTAAAATTTTTTAAAAATCCAATAACTTAAAAATTTATTAAAAATTAACGCAAATTGATTAAAATTTTTAATTATGGAGCTTTGTCTAAAAAATAAAGCTTGTGAAGATTTCTACGTCTGTTCATCCATTTATGTCTATAGTGGAACACGGTTTTCATTATTTTATATTTGGCTGGTTCAAATTCTTGATAATAATCCTCTTCACTTTTAATCTGTCTTGCTAATCTTTGAATACATAAATGCGCACCTTTTGCCCACTGAGGCCCTTGATAGAAATCTTTAGGAGTCAAACGTCCGTCTCCAAAAATATCAATGTAATCATTTACTCCAAATTGTGCACTATGTTGATGCCACGGATCTCTAATAGCAGCTCGCATCATTGGAACTGGTGCACTTCCTTCTATTCTAGGAAGAAATCCTCCTGAATGTAACCTCTTTATTCGTATTAATGATGGTTTTGGTTGAAGATAGGAGTTCGATTTCAACAATTTCTTGCCACAATGAGGAATAGATCCATCATACTCTTTTTGAGCATTAAGAATTTTTAAATATTTTAAACCAGTGTTATTATATTTGACACTATAATTCCTTATCTGGTTGGATAAAAAAACATTTAAAGAATATATAGCTTTACTAAAAGAATTCTAAAAATTAAAAATAAATTAATAAAATGGGTTTTTCAAAATAAATCATAAAATTTATAATATAATAATGACAAATCTCGTCATTATTAGGTTTCTGTTATATCAACTAAACATTATAAGTAACTGATTTTAAATTCAAGCAATATTAAAACAGATTTAATTGATAATATATTTGCCAAAACATAAAAATGTTATTATTTTATTACAAATAAATCAAAATTAAATTTTTTTAATTCTATCCAATAAAAATCTCAGTTTGAAACAAGTTTTATTTAATCTATTGATCGCTTTTTCATTTAAAATTATGTCGAACATAAAAGTTAAATAAAAATCATGTATTGTAATTTTCCCTTCGTTCTTACATTTTTGATTTGGGATGTAATTAAAACATGATAAGACGTCAATATCAGTTAAGTTCGGAATTATTTTTCAATTTCAAATTATTTGTTGACATGAACCTTTTTTTAATAAGGTTCAACTGCAGAAACATATGGTTGCTTGAGCAGATTATGCTTAGTAACAATTCTAATCTGTTTATTTACTAATATGGGATATCCTTAAAAAATCTAGATGTTGAAAATGCATAATAAGTTCGGGAACGATTTTTGATTTGTTTCGGGAACTACATCATTAACTCAGCCCATCACAAGATCCTCACAAATTGTGTAAGGTTATTTCTTGCTTTAGCAACATGGAGCGAGACTTTATTTGAGGCTCGGATAGCATAACTATTGATGTATATAACAGCAAATATATTTCAGCAAGCTTTCTCTCAATAAAATATCTTAGCTTCAACTCATCATTATTATTTTAATATTTGGAATTTAAATGTCTTTTAAGCTTTCAGGGGTTTCATTGCATAACAAGACAAAATGTCACTACAAACCACACTCATGTTTTACTACATCAATCGTACAATCATTCATAGAAATAAATGCAAACTGAATATAAGAGAAATCACAGTTTCGATTGTAAGTAATATTAGTTTGCTTGGAAAATGATGGTACGATTAGTTTATCTTTGGTCTGATTTTATTTACTGCCTGAGTCTGAAGAATCAGAAGTATTAAGATGTATCTTCATGAACGTATCTATTGGATCTTTCGCGTTCATCTGACATTAGGATATATTTAAAAAAATTATAAATAGCAAAAGTCAAAGAACAGCAACATTTTTTCAAGAGTAATATGATGGTGGGTCACAGGTAATCCATATTTTACCCGTTCGTGTCGTTTCCGACGCAACCCAATGACTTTATTTGACTATCCGACATCCGTTGAGTGATCAACGTTGGTAGTGAGTCGTGTTGGTGAATACTCGAGAGAAGCGAGCGTTCCTCTGTACGGTATGAATGTCGAGTATTCCAATGGGTTCGCTAACCTCCTATAGAAGGCCTGTGCTCGACTTCAGTTAGGTTGCTTTATGCTATGTTACAATTATGTGAACCTGGATATATCTATTCCCTTATGACTTGTCTCTCAACTTATGATGTGATTCGGCGTTACCCTATTAAATATCTTTCTGAATTTGAAATGAAAATGAACCACGCACAAGTTTATAAATGTATTACGCACAACACTAAAGTGACTATCAAAAGGTGAATCAGGAAATATTTGAGTGCCCTGGGATTCGAACTTCCTTGTAGGCACGTTGGCGGCGTTCAAGCTTGTTCGGCTTATTACCCTTCGTATTTTTACTCGATTTGATAGTCGTAGGATGATTTGAGGTGTATTGGGCATTCGGCGCCTGTAGTGTGTCTTAAGGGACGATGGTTAAAAATATTTGAGAAATACTGGTATAGATTGCACATTGTACCTCTCTATATATTCCTTATGTACTCTATTTTCTGATGCCATTTACGCCGGTGACGTATACATCGTAACTTCACTGACTATGTTTTAATTTATCGTATTCACTATTGTTGGGCTAGAGCCAAAAAATTGAGAGCTTCTTTTAATGAGTCAAAAATAAATAACATAAAAACTGCACCAAGTTGAATTAAAATCTATGGTTATACACCAAATAATACAAAGTAAAGTACACAACACATTGAGAATAAATAAACACGAATAATAAAATTGAAAAACGCAAGAAGTTGCAATCACCAACATAGTTAAGAGAGAAATAACGCATTTGAAAAATCTGCCAACTCGAAAATAAATGAATAATAAATAAAATAATTAATTAATAATGTAAAAAATTAAGAATATTAAGATTATTGCTCATATTTACAAACGAAGGACAATAATCAAATTAATTAAGGATGTTATGGCTCGTATATACATACGAAGAAGCTACGGCAAAGAGTGCATAATTTAAGTAAATGAACAGAAATTATTTATAAATAAATAAATTAAAATTAAAATTCTGACTTACACCAAATACCACTGAGATACATTTTCTATAGTTGTGGTTGGCGAGTAGAGTAATTCACTCACCACTTTATCGACTAATCATCTTTATCAATTTATGAATTTATCATTTACTGAATTGCTCATCTTGAATGTATTTTGGAAATTTATTTTAGCCATTTTAGAAATGGCTTTCATGTAAGATATTTAATTTTAAGTAAACTTTTAGGCTTGAATTTTTATTCATATAGATATGAAACCATTATTCAAGTTCTTAAATTTTACTTTTAGTCAATAGTATTAATAAATTATTTTTAATTAATTTTCAGGGATTTTTGGAATTTTATGACATTTATTTTTAAGTATTTTAGAATTATTTCGAAAAAATGTGAGTCAGATATATTTTTAATTATAATTAAATAAATTAATCAATCATTAAAGATAATTATTTTTAAATAATTATTATAAACATTTTAAAAAAAATCGTCGAATAAAATGATTTTTTTAATTTTTGTAATTTTTTTTCTAAGCTCAATATGAAGGGCTTCTTTCAGGAAATCAAATCTGGATTGAAAAGATATTGAACCGAATTCATCTGCTCTTGATATTTTCATTAAAAATATATTTTTAAAAATTTTCTGCGATCTTTTTTTTTCTAAAAATTGTCTAAAATAAAGTTATTATAAAAACGTATCTCAGTGATGCATTTCTACGAATCAAAAGTTTGTATGTCTTTTTTAGTAAGTGTTGCGCTTGTGTGCAGTTTTTAATTTTTCTTTAATTTTAATTTTTTGCCTCAATTAATAATAAAAGATTTCTATAGTATAAGATGTATCTCACTGCACTATAAATCAGAAAATCAGCGTGAAATCAAAGTAAGTATGCATATATCTATAATATAAGATTATTGATTTTTTTGTTATGTTATAGGAAAGCGGTTCTCAGTGGTGTTTGGTGTATACAGCAGTCACTGCGCGCGACATACACTAGACTAAGAAAGTGCACATTTGCTCGTATGAAAGCCATGTTGGCAATAGCAACGATCGGCGTTGCAGATTTGCCTGTGTGCCGCGCGCTATGACTGCTGTGTGAGTCCGCCTAGTCACAGAACAAGTAATAAATATAATTTGTTCAACGCTCACATTTAAAGCGGAACTTTCTACCGCCCCTTGCACTTCTTTTACACCCCCAGGGGTGCAGTATAAACCCTCCTTGAGAAAAATTGGTCTAAACGATCTATTCTTGGTGACAAAATTTTCGTATGCTTTTGATAATCTCTCAATTTTTTATGTAGAGTTTGTTTGGGACGATTCCCTTTAATCAATCTACATTGTCATCCTTGAAATTGAGAAGTTCTATCAGTATCTCAGTCTATTTGAATTGTTACTTTTGGGCTCTTGTATATGGATTTATTTAAAATCTTTATTTCTTTTCAAAACATAGATTATTTTAAAAATATAAAGTTAAAAAAATGAGGATAAAAGAAATTCAAATTGAAAATAGATTAAAGATGAAAAATATTAGTTATAACTCCAATAATGAAAGACTCTGACTGTGGTATTATCTCCTTATGGCGCAAAGGCTCCCTATTTAATTTTAATATGTAAGGAGACCTTAGATATATAGAATTAAGTCAAAACTATACTAGATATTCAGTCTCCTTTTTTACAGAAATTTTGTTGAAACTTTCAAAATATTTCAAATAAAGTTGAAAAGATAAGACAAGAAATAAAATAAAAAGATATTAGAAAAAAGACCTTTCTCGCTTTTAGGAGTCTAGCTTTTAAAAAGCATTTGATCATTTACCAAAAAAAATATAAAAACCGTGAGACAAGAATTTTATTATTCGTATTTGGTGTATTCATTGTATATTTTAGTCTCTCCTCCTCCTGGTTTATGTTTTATATTATCTAAGGAACCGGATTTTGATGAAACTCCCGAGTAATCTAAATTTTGGCTAAATATTTTTGTTGTTCCACCACCAGGGGTATGGTTTTCATTATCACGAAAAGGGATTTTTGCTTCAATTCCCGAGTAATCTGATGTACGGTGATAGATTTTTGTTTGTCCACCACCAGGGATATGATCTTCGTTATCACGAAAAGGGATTTTTGGTTCAACTCCTGAGTAATCTGACGTACGGCTATATATTTTTGTTGTTCCACCACCAGGAACATAACCTGCATTATCATGAAATGGTATTTTTGCTTCAACCCCTGAGTAATCTGATGTACGGTGATATATTTTTGTTGTTCCACCACCAGGAACATGACCTTCGTTATCACGAAAAGGGATTTTTGGTTCAACTCCTGAGTAATCTGACGTACGGCTATATATTTTTGTTGTTCCACCACCAGGAGAATGCCCTGCATTATCATGAAAAGGAATTTTTGCTTCAATTCCCGAATAATCTGATGTACGGTGATAGATTTTTGTTTGTCCACCACCAGGGATATGATCTTCGTTATCACGAAAAGGGATTTTTGGTTCAACTCCTGAGTAATCTGACGTACGGCTATATATTTTTGTTGTTCCACCACCAGGAACATAACCTGCATTATCATGAAATGGTATTTTTGCTTCAACCCCTGAGTAATCTGATGTACGGTGATATATTTTTGTTGTTCCACCACCAGGAACATGACCTTCGTTATCACGAAAAGGGATTTTTGGTTCAACTCCTGAGTAATCTGACGTACGGCTATATATTTTTGTTGTTCCACCACCAGGAGAATGCCCTGCATTATCATGAAAAGGAATTTTTGCTTCAATTCCCGAATAATCTGATGTACGGTGATAGATTTTTGTTTGTCCACCACCAGGGATATGATCTTCGTTATCACGAAAAGGGATTTTTGGTTCAACTCCTGAGTAATCTGACGTACGGCTATATATTTTTGTTGTTCCACCACCAGGAACATAACCTGCATTATCATGAAATGGTATTTTTGCTTCAACCCCTGAGTAATCTGATGTACGGTGATATATTTTTGTTGTTCCACCACCAGGAACATGACCTTCGTTATCACGAAAAGGGATTTTTGGTTCAACTCCTGAGTAATCTGACGTACGGCTATATATTTTTGTTGTTCCACCACCAGGAACATGACCTGCATTATCATGAAAGGGTATTTTTGCTTCAACCCATGAGTAATCTGATGTACGGTGATATATTTTTGTTGTTCCACCACCAGGAACATGACCTTCATTATCACGAAAAGGGATCTTTGCTTCCACTCCGGTGTAATCTGATGTTTGGCTATATATTCTCGTTCTTCCTCCGCCTGGGACATGATCTACATTGTCTAAAGATCCAACCTTTGAATTTACCTTTTTGATGACCATTGTTACTAATATCAAAGGTTTATTGACATTCACATTGATGGTAAAATTATATCAATAATAATAATTTGAAAAGATTTTTAAATATTATTTCAAAATTTAATTAATGATTTAAGTCAAAGGTTTCGACCCTTTGAAGATCGTCATCTATACCACTGACAAGTACAGTTTACCGGAAAATTTAGAAAGTTGTTAAGTGAAAACACTAAATCCTTTTTTTAAAATACAGAAAAAGACTTACTTATAATTAAAATGAGGAAATAATAATATGGTGTCAGTTAAATATAATCAGAAGGATATGTTTTAACTTTTCATTATCTGTGTTTCGATTAGGAGGTGATTCTTGTTTCATATATTCATACAATAGTAAAACTTTCATTTTCATAAAGGTAAAATTCTAGGAGGCTACTCAGAAAGCCTTTTTAAAGATCTGAAAAACAGTGAGGGTAATGATTTTTATTAAAAATGTCGAAGCCACATTCAACATATCCTAATGATCAAAATAATAAAATAAATAAAAAATTTTAAAATGATATACGTGGCTCGTTCAATAAGTAACCAAAATGTAATATTCAATATTCTAGTGAAATGATAATATATTATCTAAGTTTACAGAAATATAGTTTTGGTGGGTTACTGATGATCAATTATTTTGCTCTTTCGTGCTGTTTCCAACGTAACCCAGAATACAAATAACATTTTTCTCCGCTTGATACCCGTTGAGTGATCAACGTTGGTATTGTATCAAGTGGGGGAGTGCTCACAAGAAGTGAGCGCGTTATCCACACTATAATTGTCGGGCACTCCTTTGGGTTCACGGACTACCGATAGAAGGCTTGTGTCCGATTTTGCCTGGTCCCTTCACCAGATTGTCTTCCCAATATCATGCCTTATTCATCCCGCTTATCTCCCACACACATCATTTTCATCAATATAGGCACACACGCAATCATTTCCTGGCAACTTTCCAGTGAAAGTTAATAATTATTTATTAAAATACCACACATAAGTCAGGTTTATGTTGAGTTAACTTATCGTTCAACACTGATAATTATAACTTAATTTCAATTCAGACGAATCCAGATTAAACTAAAGTTGAGTTTAATTATCCAGATTTCATTCCACTTTAAAATTAAATTTTCAATTAATAATAAAAATAAAATGTTGATCCGAGGTGTTTAAATCACCTATTTATTATTATTATAATGTTACCAATTGGTACTCACTCAAATAATAATTTAAATTTGTAATTTTTAAAATTTCTATTTTAATTTATGATTTTTATATTAATAAAAAATACAAAATAAAATTAATAATCAATTAAATTACCTTAGGTCATTAACCTAAAAAATCATATATATAATTTTTTAATATTAATAAAATTTTCAATAATTATTTATATTAATAAAATGAAGAAATTTTTGTAAATTATATTTTTAGAAGCAAGAATGCAATAAAATCCTCACCAGCGGCCGGTACCATGTGCGATTCGCTTTTGGTACCTAGTTTGGAAATATTACCTATAATTATGAGATGAATAACGAAAGGGTAATAACTATTTTATGAAATATTTATAATTATAATTTATGGTTAAGATTCACTGCAGAGACCCACACCCTCAGGAATGACAGCTATCCGTGCTCGAGAGACTTTAAAGCTTATTAGAAACCTTGAACATCTTATTTAGTTTGTACTCTTAAATAAATTTAGATTTTCGGGTTTTAATTTGCATTTAAATTTTCATTTACCATTTAATGCAATTTTATTTTCTGGGGCACTTGTTCCTATCTATTCAGATCACTTATTATTACCAGAGAGCCTGAAACCTATTTAATCATGCCATGCGAATCCTTTCATTTGATGAATTATACATCCAAAGGGTTTGATTTCCTGGATTATATTTAATACTCAGGTAATGATTTGTTCTCTCCCGCTTTACACATTGTCGTATAGTGATCAGAACAATAACTCCAACAACAACATTGGCGGTTGAAATGGGGTAAGTTCCACTTATAGGTAAATTGGCTAAGCTGTTTGCATCATCCTATAACCTGTGGCGTATTTATGTAAAACGGGAATTTATAATTTTGAAAATTTGATATAGGTATATCTACGCACGTACACACACACACACACACATATATANTCCCATCCAAACCACCTCTCCCCATGGAAAATATCTAAGTCGACTCAGAATTTATGGGTATTTTGTGGAAGTCGGTATCACTGTCTGACTCCTTTGTGTTCTTTTTGAAATTAAGTAAACAACCCAACACAAAAATCTTTATTCGAGACTAATACAATTACACTTTGGTAAGACTTTTATTTATTCAACCACACTTGATACAACTCCTTTTTGGTCTGCACTTTTCAATACAACTGTAAATCTTACGTAGTGATAAGTCTTCCAACGCGAGATGTCCCTTTCTTTAACGCTCGATTTAAAATATTCAATTGACACTAAGTTCAAAGTTTTCTTTGTTACTCTCGGTAAATTTCTCGTTTCCTTTTTTTCGACCAAATGGCAATCCTGTTTCTTTGCCTGTCGCTTTTTACACTGTTGTGGTTGAGGCAATCCGATCTGGTAATTTGGCAATAGAATTTTCAGTAAGAGCATCGTCTAGATAACCGCCTTTCATATCATGACATAAGAGAACTTTATTGCGTTGCGAATTATGATTTTCGACAACTTTCATTCCATTCATTTCTTGGAATATTGGTTTCTGGTAATCAAATATACATTTGTTGCTAGTATTAACTGGCTTCCAATTATTTAATTCCTTATATGTATATAATGGTCTCATTTTTCTACAAATTGGCTGATAAAATTGAAAACTTATAAAATAAATCATAAAGAGTTAATGTCAGCTTTTATTTAAATTACCAAAATTTTTTATTTGAATTACAAAGTTTTCATATATAAGTAAAACAAAAATATATCTTCAATTTTGCATTATTCATTAAATTAGAATTTTGAATGTGTTTGGCTAATTTTATTTGATTTTCTTTCTTTTTGTAATATTCTTCTATTTTAGTACGTTGTTCTTGAACAATTTTATTTTTCTCAATTTGAAATTCTTCCTCTGTTTTGGCTTCAATTTCTTCGACTTTTTCATTTGCTTCCAAATCTATAAGAGCAGTCATGTTTTCAATCTGCTTTTGAACTTCATTTTCATTAACTAGGGTGGACATAGAAAATATTTAATTTATTATTCCTTATTCGTTGGTGACCGCGCATTTATATATAATATAATATAACAGGGGTGGGCACGCATGAGGTCCTAGAGAGCCACATGGCTCATCAAAGAGCCGCACTTGCCCACCCCTGGTATATAGTGTAGTGAGACATGTATTATTTAAATATTGCTTATAAAAAGAATCAAACAAGGTAGAATGTAATAAGGAAATATTAAATTTTGATTCTAAATACCGCCATCGAATGACACTATAAATTTTAATTCTGTTTACACCTATTTTCTGACACAGGTAAAAATGAACTAACCATGAAAATACAATTGCAACAAAAAATTTTTTTTTAAAAATTCAGTTGAAAAAATTTCAAAATAAAAAAATCGAATTCAATTTTCAAATTCAATTATCAAAAATTCAATTATCAATGAGCCGCAGTTTACTCAACGAAGAGCCGCATGCGGCTCTAAGAGCCGCATTTGCCCACCGTTGTAATATAATATAATATAATATAGTATAATAGGTATATAGATATTGTTAAGGCCGTGTAACGGCTCACTACATACACATCTTGTAATTGATTTTACTTTCTTAAATTAGCCTGGATCGAACTTTCCCCGGGCTTCCTTTTGTCGCTCTAATTGCTTTGAAGAATTTGCTCGTCTCCTTTGACGACTTGCCTCAATTTAATTTTAGTCGGCTGATTTAATTGCCTTTCCTAATTTGATTGATAATTCAGATCCTCTCATATCGCTCGGGATTTCCATTGTCTCGGATTCCCATTATCTCGAGTTCTCCATTTGCTCGGGTTTCCAATTAACTCGGGTTCTCCATTAGTTAATTATTTTTTAATTAATTTTTTTTTGTAATTTTTTTCTTCTAGGGACTCCCCATTGATTTTATTTTATTATAGTTAAACTCGTCTCATTATTCAGCATCCGTCCATACTAGTTTCCCCGGAAAATATTTATTTTTAAGTTTTTGATTTTTTAAATTAATATTTTGTACTTTAAATTTTTATTGTGAATTTGGTGTTTTTATTGATTTTTCACCTCATTTTTCACCTCATTTTTGAACCTCCCTTGTTGAACCTCAACAGAATTTTACGTAGGTCACGAAAATATATTGATTAAAATAATATTTGAAAGGTTTTATTTTTTCTTCCTACAGATATCTGTGAACAGAAGTTTGTGCAGTCATAAACACTCGTGCAGTTTCTCATTGATTTGTGACATCATCCTCATTTACAAAATTTACGACCTTTTCCTTCATGATTTCATCTTCCTGATCACAACCTAGTGAATAAGTTTCCAGTTTCTTCAAACTTCAGTTTCCAGTATTGCACTGTTGTCCTAGCTGATGGTGCACGATTGAAATTTTGTTGAAATTCTTGGCAAGTTTCGGCACTACTCTGGTACACTATTGCATGGCTAATTATAAACACTCTATCCGCAAGCGAAAATTTAACATCACCAGCTGCTTCTCCTATTTTGTTAATCAGTGAATAATAATTAATATCAATGAGTATAAATATGAGCAGGGGTAGATTAAGCTTGCACGGGCCCTTGGCTGCAATTCAAACTGGGGCCTGGTCCATTCCAGCGTCCATATAAAATGATTGCTAGCAGCTAATGTAAGACTGTAACTTGTAAGGCAGAGTTAAAAAAATTAAATAGAAGTAAATTTAATTTATATAAAGTTAAATGAATTCACACTTCATTAAAATATTTATTATTAGATTTATTATTAGATGTATATATTTCAACATAGAACCTACGCCAGCGAACTTTTCTCATGGCGAAGTTATCAATTATGTCAGTAAACCTAAGTGAGCTTACAATTTCACTTTCGATGCTCATTAGAGAGAGCAGACTCAGCCTTTGTTGTCCCATGCAACTTCTAACTTCATTTTTTATTCTTTTCAACTTTGAAAATGATCTTTCTCCGCCGCAGTTTGATGTCATCATTGAGAGATAGATGCGAAGTGCGATGTGAACATTCGGGAAGGACTATGTAAAATTTAGCTCATTCAAAAACAGCAACATCTTTATCTATGTGCATGTGTTTTGAGGTTCGCATTGTGCTTCTTCCTGTCCTTGACCCTGGGGCTGGACAATAACTGTCTTGAAGAGCCCGGAAAATTGAAGATTACACAAGTAAAGCAGTCTTCGAAATCACTTGAATATTCTTCCATTCACTTGACTGCTGCGCCTCGGATGGCGTCATTGCTGAGCTCAGTTAGGTTTGTAAGAAAGTCAAAGTTCTCATGGATGTCTTCATATGCGTCTAACCGATTTTGGAGAGCTGAAGAGAGTTTGTTAATGATTACCAAAAATACCTCAACCTTGAATTTTTGTCTCGGTGAAAATACTGTTTCAGTTGATGGCCCTTCATCAAACTGACACTTTCTCTTTTGTGATCGTATTGAAGATTGTTTATACTCTTTCTCCACGGACTTTTGCTTTCCTTTTTCTTCGTAAGAATCAAATTCAACAAATGGATGGCTGAATTCAAAGATAGTCCTCGTAATTTCCACCACGTAATTTCCTCATGTGTCGCTCGGCTCTGTTATCTAGAACGGTTGTTGTGGTAACACTTATATTACGTCAATTATTCATAGTTATCCAATAGTTTTTTCTAAGATGGAGGTTTTTAATTCAGCTAAAAGTCCATCGTTTTTAACACCTAATGTAATAACACAATAATCAACATAGTAAAAATTTTAAGCTTAAATTTTTTGTAAAAGCATAATATGCTACTCTAATTTTATTTTTAATTTAAAATTTTTGGGGCCCCTGGCTTTAGCCCGATTAGCCCCCCTTAATCCGCTATTGAATATGAGAGAATAAATTATATTGTGTTTTGTTGTTTTACTTTAATTTTAGAGACGAAGACTTATGAATCACACGGTATATATTCTAATTTGTTTAATCTTTTAAAACTTCAACACATAATATATGAGGTGTGGGTAAAACTTGTGACAATGAGAGAGGGGTCAAAATGATCCAAAATTACGTGACGACTTTTATGAACGGCCTCTTATACCAAAATCATTTTGGAAATTTCTTAATTCAAATTGTGAAATTAGATAATCGTGATGTCATTCTTAAGGAGGTCACAAAAATGGGTCTTAAATGGGTTACAAAAAATTAAATATTGAAAAAAAGTATAATTGAATATGTTTTCCAAGGTGAGACTGTGGTAACCAGTTGTAAATAAAAATTGAATAGGAATACAATAATTTTAAAATGATAGTAGGTACCAATAGAAATAACAAATTAATTAATTAATTAAATTTATTATTCATTCATAAGGAAAATCTCCGAGTTGACAGGTTGATTAGTTAATTTTAGAAGGTCTAGCTTTAATAATTGCTTGTTGATCCCAGAACAGCGAACTTGACAAGGTGATTAATGACAATTAGTTTGTTTGGTTTTCCCTAACTCAAGTCGGTAACCTCTGACTCCACGTGTCCTTTTAATCTAATCAATAAACTACCAAACGTATATTTGAATCACAAAAATATATTTCTTTCGACAATAAATAATCAATAACCAAAGTTTATGAGTTTGACCGATTCTCCGCTCGGTGTTGATGCTTTGACAAAAAATAATATTCACCTTTTTATTCCCTACCTTCCCATGATCAACGTTTTCCTATTCTATTCGATTTGATTCCTTTCCACTTTTTACGTATCTCCTGATTCTATATTTTCTTTTTCCTAACTTCCTAATTCCTCGTTCTCCTGTTCCTAAACTAGATTTCTTTTAACACTAGCTGAGGCAAAATGCCGGCTTGCTCTGATTTTCTCTTTCCTTATATACTTTTCGAAATCGGGATGAAATATGGTTATTGCCGAGCCAATCTATCTCTTGACCTTCGACTGCACATATCTGCTTCGTTTGTCACCCAGAATGGTCCAACGAACAAGGATAATTAATTGCCTGCCCGGGTCTTTCTGCACGCACTATCTTTTTCTTGGTCTTCTCACATTAATCATTAATAGGCCCAAATCTTCCTTCAGTTTACTTTTCTCTTTGTTTACCCAGCTCGGGTTTCCTTCATCTCTCGGGTTCTCCATTGGCTTGGGTTTCCTATTAACCAATTAATTAATTAATTAACGATTTTCTGTTTTAACACTTTCGAATGCTTTTCGACCCTTTTAAACCATTTTCTGATAAATCCCTAATCATCATCTTGTTGACCATCAGCTAATTTCTACCTGTCCCGTTTTCCCAATTCAATTTCGATAACTTTACAATTTATTGATTTTTTCGGATTTCGGGATTCTTGCCTTTCGTAACTGCTTTGGTTATTTCC